>VXBD01014527.1:576-28425 GCA_013399975.1 Indicator maculatus | reverse complement strand
GTGGTCCACCCATCAAACCCATGTGTCACCAGTTTGGAGACCAGGATGTGGTGCGGGACAGTGTCAAAGGCTTTGCTCAGGTCCAGGTAAATGATGTCAGTTGTAGGTGGATATTCATTATAGGATAAATGGAGAACAAATTAAATGGAGTGTTTGAAAGAAATTACAGTAAAGCATATCTTTTATTTCTTTAATGGAGAGAAGTGAACAGTCAGTGACAAGGTCATGGGAAGCAATGATTTTTACAAGGGTTATGGGCAGAATGCAAAATTTTATCAGTTAACTTTCATCATTTAATACAAATATATGGTAAGTAAATTTAAATGTGGATATAATAGAGATCTCTGTACACTCAAAAGTATTTTCTGCTTGTGCTTGCTGAAGGTACCTTTCACTATGCAAGATAAACATTTTGCCTCTGTTAGTGCTGAACAAGCATCATTGCTGTAGATGTCTGCGTGGTAGTGGTGACCAAAGTGACACATGGCATATCCACTAACCTGGGGGATGCTGAGCTCAAGGATATTCCTCTGCATTTCTGGCACTCAGAGGCACAAGGACCTTAAATTCCTCAGTTCTGGATTTACTGAAGTTAAAGAAGTTGCCTTTTCTAGTAATACAGCACACTTCAGCTGAAAGTCAGAGTTTGAATCGGTGTGATCTTTACATGCATTAGCTCTTTAATATAATCTTCCTTAAAAAATCCTAGATAAACAACTTTTATCTTCTTCCTTCTTTCCTTTTACCTATATCATTCCAATTTTACCAGACACAATAAACTTTTCAACTATGATCAAGGGAATTACTATAATCTTCAGGAAGCACTGGGTGACAAAATTCCATTCATCTTTCATTTAAATAGCTAGCAATTATTTATACTGTGATACGAAGCTTTTTGGTAATGTTATTTATATAGTAATTTTCATTATGCAAATTAAATAATAAAATAGCAGCAGTGTTACACAGCTAATGATTTATAGATGAGAACCTTATGGCTTGAACCATCTCAGAATATTTGGAATAACCTTGAGGGCACTTTAACACGTAAGTATCATCTATTAAAACTCTTAAAACCAGTAATGGATGACTACAAAAGGGGACCTTAAATATACTTCTCATCTGGAGTATTGTGCCCAGTTCTGGGATGCCCAGTCCAAGAAGGACAGGGTATTTCTTGAGAGGGTACAGCAAAGGGCTATGAAGATGATTAAGGGTATAGAACATCTCTCTTATGAAGAAAGGCTGAGGGACTTGGAACATTTTAGTCTAGAAGACTGAGGGTGGATGTCAGGAGAATGGACCAGTCTTTTTTCAGTGGTGCCCAGTGACAGGACAAGAAGTAGCAGGCACAAACTTGAGCATAGGAAGTTCCATCTAAGCATGATCTGGCACTTCTTTACTTTGAAAGTGGTAGAGCACTGAAACAGGCTGTAGTTGGTGGAGTCTCCATTTCTGGAGTCACTCAAAACCCACCTGGATGCCATCTTGTTCAATCTGCTCTAGGTGAACCTGTTGTGGCAGGGGGGTTGAACTAGGTGATTTCCAGAGGTCCTTTCCAACCCCTATCATTCTGTGATTCTGTAATTCTGTATTTAGCAATTAAGTTTTTGTGAGGGCCAGGTTTGTCTACATATTTGTCTTTTTTGGCACCTGAAATTAAGTACCTCATTATAAAAATACTGATTTTGGTCTTGATGACATAATGAAGTGGAGCATGGTGGCTAGCCAGGAGAACTGCAGAAGAATTACAAAATCTGAATCGTAGAATGGTTTGGGTTGGAAGACCTCTTAAAAATCATCTATTTCCAAACCCCCTGCTATGGGCAAGGAAGAGGGGAATTCCACTGATATTAGAAAGCTTAAACAGTGAAAAGGCCTTGAAATGTATGTCCAACCAACAGGAATAGCCATAAATCACGTGCAAATGCAGAAAAGGATGTCAATAGTGCTGAAATACAGGACTGCAACAAAATGAAAAGCACTAAGTTAGAATTTGGCAGTGAAAGGCTACCTGTATTATTGATTTGAACTTGAGTTTAAACAGCCGCCCCTTCAATTTAATATCCCATTCTGGTGATGCTAAAGCAAACTCAGGGCTAAATAAAACAGGGAGTTAAAGAGACATGTTGCTTGATATAGCAAAACAATGAAACAATTTAATTAGATGATAATGTTTCTGGCACTGGAGTATACACAGCAATAAACTGCTTTTGTGGTTGATTAAACGCTGAAGTGAAGCAGTGCATGAAATCTTTCTCAGAGGAATGAGCTGCCTCTGGATCTTCCTGTTGCCTGTGGAACTCCCCACTTCAGTAAGGCAGCAAACCTCATGAACAGTTTTCCTGAGACTCTCAGCTGTGGGTGTTGAGAGTGCAGCCTTCAGAGGATCCATCTTGCATCTATTCATTTTTTGCACTACTGTGTGCTCCTGCAAGCAGTTCCCAACAAGAGTTTCACCCCTGGCTACTTTTTCCTTTCAAATACAACTCAGTAAAGCTATTGTAACGCAGCCTGGCAGATACAGGCACCCAGAAGAACATATGTGCTCAGTAATGGGTTCTGCCTAATAAATTCCAATTAGTCTGGGCAAATGATTTGGTAACTTGGCTTCCTTCACTTTACAATTATGATACAAATGCAGAATGTCTTCCCATTGCTCTCAGAGTGAGAAAAACATTTGCTTTGCTGTTGGTTTTTGGTTTTGTTTGGTTGGTTGGTGTTTTTCAGTGGTGGGTTTTTTGTTTGGTTTTGTTTCTTTTTTTTTTTTTTTAAGATATTGCGAGCAATGTCGCATCCAGCTCTTTCTTCATGTCTTTTTTGGGGCATAAAAACATGCCTCTATGTACATTTTCTACATTATTATGTGGTCTATAACTGTTTATCAAGAATTTTGATGACCACTATTATTAATAGCTGTGTAAGTCTGTCTTGAATATTCCTACTTTTCCTCTGTGAAAACCCTAAATTATATGCCCATGAGGTAAACAAGACAAAACCTTAATTTAAATTTGTTTTGGTAAGGCAAAATTTGGAATAACTTTGCTATTTGTCAGCACTCATTTTTTTCCCCAACTTTTTGTGTCTTTTTTCAGATGTTTTCTTGTTGTTTGTAGGTACATTTTTATACATTAGAGGCGTTTTCATCCTGAACATGGTGGAAGAAAAAAAAAATCTCAATTATAATTTAGGAATAAATAATTCTTAATTATGTCCACTTTAACTTTGTAAGAGACTAAAAATCTTGTTTGAACTCCCAAAGATCACAGCTGCATTTCCTTAGCATTCTGCCCCTTTCTGTTAAAGTACTTCGCAGGCAACCTAACTTTCAAGGAATGTCCTTGGTTCGGCCATTACATAAGTCAGTACTTCTGAATACTTCTGGGATGCTCTGAAGTTACATTTTTATATTTAAAAGTCTAATTGCTAAGTTCCTAGGTGAGCTTTTTAAATGCAAATTTAGCACATCTACCACCTCCATTTGTCTTCTGCTCCCATGATCATCAAATTCAAGCACCCCTCTGTCAGTCTAGGCTTCCTTCAGATTTGTAACCTGAACTGAAAACTTAATGGCTCTTCCAACAATTAAATCTTTGACAAAAGCTGGTATTTCTTTACCACAGAATGGCAAGCTCAACAAAATGGCTTCCCTGGGGCCCAATCTCCATCTTTAAACAAAAACAGTTCTGGTTCTCTGGAGACATTATATTTATTGAATGTAAATGTCATAATAGCTTGACAGGTGTTGAGGCTTGTCTGAATTTAGTGATCTGAAGCTGTAGTATCCTACTGCCTGCCCCACAATTAATCTTATTGTCTTTGTAGGGTCCCAGGGTTTATCTGCCCAGATAACAAGGGGCAAAGTGACCTGTCAGTTAAGCTTAGAAAAGTGCTAAATCCTGAAAGAGCACTTAAATCCAGCACTTAAAAGGACCTCCTGTACAGAATTGCCTTTCCTACCTTTCAACACTTTCCCTAGATAAGATGATGGAGGAAGGGCAAGAGAAAATCAAAAAACAAACTTAATAACACCTTCCCTTCCAAAGACCATGATTTATAACAAGATTGTGAGAACATTCTGAAGCTATTTCATGTTGAATTACAGTATACCTTTACAAGTGGCTGCTAAACTAGGAGTTCATGACAGTACTGCTTGTGTTACTCTCATACTGTTCCTTGCACTGCCACTAAAATTTAAAACATGGTACATACCAAATAGATCAATAAATTTATATAGTAACCATCCCAACAAATGCAAACTCATTCTTAGTAACCATAAAATTACCTTCTGTTATCTATCACCCAGTGAATTATAGTTTCATCACCTAGAACAGCCAGCAAAACTGAATAACATTGCCTGTCTACCCACTATTTCACTGTTATACTCAGCAAGTGCTGCATCTTGCAGAGGAAAAGGATAAACAACAAAAAATTAAAGCTGAATATATGGTGTGGTAAATAAGGGTCGTGTTATCAGCTCTGCACTGAACATAATTTTTATAAGTCAGCATCTACCTCTTTAGCTTTTCATTTGAACCACAAATAAATCAATATCATTTTGATCCCCAGATGCGCCAGCAAGATTCTTACTCTTACAGGGCATTCCACTGTCAAATTACTTGCATTAAATGTGGAAACAGAGGAACATACACAAACTGCATAGATTTTAATAGAGTACAAATTGATATCACTGTTTCTTGGACAGAATGTCAGGAAGGGTAAACTCTACATTGTTCATAAAAAGTTGCCATTAGTTCCTCCTGCCTGTTCACATCTGAAAGTGCCTTAACCAGTCATGGCTGGGTGCTGGCACGAGGGTGTAACTCGTTGTTCTCACAGATCAATGCCAAGCTCAATGCCAAACCCATGTGTACAGAAGACTCATGGAAAACTCACTTTCCCTGCCCTGGACAGATATTGACCAACCTCACAAACTGAGGTGATAGAAACACTGCTACATGGTTTGTCTGACCCATCGCAACTATGGAGATATCATCAATGAAAACCTAGAGAGAGCTGTTTGTGATTAAAAAATTACAGATGGAAGCTATTAAATAATTTGGTGTTTGTTTGAAATAATCATTGCCTGGTCATGTACATTACAGATTCATAAAAGCCTGAATTCATCAGCTGAATTACTTTTCACTAATTATTTGCCCAGTCTGGTTAGCACTGGGAGTGCTGCTGTGAAGCTAGGAGCCGAACTCTGTTTACAAAGTGAAACTGCTTTTGAGGAGCTTTTCAATGGACCTCTTGTTTTTTTAAACCCTTCCTTCAAATACCTTTGAGTTAAGAAAAACATTAAAATGTACTGACATTTGGCTTTTGGAGAATAGATTCTCAATTTAAATTTTATCTAGATTCTACTTCCCAGAGCATCTGTTGTGATCTTGTTTTTCTCAAAAATGTGATAAGAAACATTTCAAATGTATTCCACAATTTATCTAGAGCTTATTCATTCAAAGCATGATAAGAACCTTTTTTGCTTTTCCAAACATGTAAATAAAGCTTGACATCAGTCAGAAATCTAGGTCTTTTAACATTAACATTTGAAAATTGTGAATTGTCTGCCACAGAACTTTGATGATAATGGTCTTATAAAGGAATAAACAGGAAGGTCAAGCTGCCAGAGTCTCATATACAAAGAAGAACTAGAACATGCTGTCTGAATAAAACTAAAAGTAATGTTAACTGATCTGCTACAAAGCACCAGGCATAATTTAGCATTTTAACCAAGCAATTGAAAGAGCAGATGAATACTTTTGCTTCACAATAGAAGGCTTAGACATTTGAGCAATGAACTTCCATAAACCATACTTCTTTTTTGTTTTAATATTCATGTTTATTATCCAAATAGCCCTTTTTTGATAAATTAGCAAGGCTCATTAAAAAAGATTGAGACAAGCTCTAAGGATGGAAAAAAATTATCTCTGACATTAAGATAAAATGCACATTACCAAATCTGTTCTGATTGTTTGCTCTAATGTAGAAGTCTTGGATTTGTTGCACAGTATTTGACTTGTCCTTTCAAAACTCTGCATATCAGTGCCTTATCACGGTCATTTCCTCTTTGTTTCTTCTGACTTGGTTAACCCAAGTCCCCCTGCCTTTTTTTTTTTTTTTTTTGTGTGTGTGTGTTGTTTTCTTTATCTTTCCATTATCCCAGCCTCAGTGCTGTCCTTCACACACACTGTTAAAAAAGATGGGAACCTTCCTTTCTTAAACCTCCTCTCATTTTTTTAAGAGAGATTTTTAGAAATTAAAATGAAAGGGGAAAAAAAAAAGCCACCTAGCATTTTCACTAAGTTCTTGTCAGATGGCATGTCTAAGCACCTTACAAATGAGTCATTCCACAGCCCTCAGTCAACATATTTAAGTGTGAAAGTTGTGTGGAGCAGGAACTGGGCTTTTGTCTAAATGGCATGTGCAATCCCTCCGACAGAAATGGAACTTTAACAACTAATTAATTCTAAACTTGAATGATACTGCACCAGCTTATGCAGTGTTTTATTATTTATTTATTATTTTATAACTGTATCTAATATTGTAAGAGTTTCAGGATGCAGTAAAACTTTCAGTATTAGATACAGCTACAAAATTCAAAATCTGTGAAGCAAATAGGAACTAAAACCAAGAACTTCTTGTTTTCTGTGTCCACTCCTGTAGTATCTGAATACTGGAACTAGATTGAGAGCTGCACTGAATCTAAAGAACTGCATTTGGGTGGGAAGAAGTGGTTGGTTTTATACAACAATGATGGTTTTGGTTTCTTCTTTTAAACGTAGTAGCTTTTCCTTTTCCTTTTCTTTTTCTTTTTCTTTTTCTTTTTCTTTTTCTTTTTCTTTTTCTTTTTCTTTTTCTTTTTCTTTTTCTTTTTCTTTTTCTTTTTCTTTTTCTTTTTCTTTTTCTTTTTCTTTTCCTTTTCCTTTTTCTTTTTCTTTTTCTTTTCTTTTTTATCAGACTAACATAACAGTGTACTACTGATAGTTCCACCTCTTCCTAATAAATCTTCATTTTTAGCTTACAAAGTGAACAGTGGAATGCAGGGTTGGTTTTTTTAGTTGGGTTTTTTTGTGGTTTTGGTTTGGTTTGTTTTTTTGTCTAGTGTGCTGACACTGCTCTGCATCAGTGCTAGCAGACAACATACTTCCTCAGGTGTGAGAAGTCGTTTTCTACTGAGGTATTTCAGCAACCAGCAAGAGTGAAATATTCTTTTCAACAGACTTATCTGCAGCTTTATTTAGATAATTCTTCGCTTTTCAGCTGGATGGCAGCTTTTCAGATCTAATTAATTTGCCTATTCTTTAACAAGATCATAGCTGTAACAATAGCACAGGAGAAAATGCTTAAATCCTTTTTGTCCCAAGAAAATGCTACTGTTCCTGGGAAAACAAGCAAAGAAAGCATTACAATGTCTAAAACACAAAAGATGCATACCAAATTAACCAAATCCAATCAGATAATTGGTATTTGAAAGAATTTAAATGACACCAAAATAGAAAATTAGACAGCTCTGTTTAATGATAACCTGGCTCCCAGATATGTATCCCAACCCCATAATTTGCTGTACCTTTAGTTATCTAGGGTAGTTGAATATTTCACAGGTTAACAAGATACTTGAGAAAATGAAACACTGGTTCAGAGGTCTGTCAGCATAATTGTAAGAATCCAGCCTGAAAGGTCAAATTCTTTTCAATATCTTCTCAAAATTTGTTTTCCTGTAACTTGGTTTTTTTGTTTGTTCATATTTTTTCCCCTCTTGAAGCACGTATGTGTCTTGGATTTAATAACATCAACTGAACATTGGAAGGAATTAACAGTTCAAAGCACCCATGGAAGTGAGTTCACTGTGTCCAGTACCAGTTGAGGTACTGGAACGTGTCCAGAGAAGGGCAATGAAGCTGGTGAAGTGCCTGGAACACAAACCCTATGAGGAGAGGCTGAGGGAGCTGGGGTTGTTTAGCCTGGAGAAGAGGAGGCTCAGGGGTGACCTCATTGCTGTCTACAACCACCTGAGGGGAGGTTGTAGCCAGGTGGGGGTTGGTCCTTCTCCCAGGCAACCAGAACCAGAACAAGAGGACACAGTCTCAAGTTGTGCCAGGGGAGGTATAGGCTGGATTTTAGGAGGAAGTTCTTCACAGAGAGGGTGGTTTGCCATTGGAACGGGCTGCCCAGGGAGGTTGTTGAGTCGTCATCACTGGAGATGTTCAAGAGAAGACTGGATGAGGCACTTGGTGCCATAGTCTAGCTGATTGGATAGAGCTGGGTGATAGGTTGGACTGGATGATCTTGGAGGACTCTCCAACCTGCTTGATTCTATGATTCTATGAGCATAGGTAGTTTTATTTGCACACCCATGTTATAAGCTAATACACTACATTATATGGTGAAATCTTTCAAGCTAAGATGAAGTTTATTCCAAAATTGTACTTAGCTTTTGATAGGGAATTTAAGAACTATGCCTGTTGTATTATCTTCCAAGTATTTAAATTCAAGGGCTGGGTTAAATGACCTTTAAAGGTCACTTCCAACCCAAAACATTCTACGATTCTATAGAATTTAAGCAAGGAACAATTGCTTACTCCAGATGTAAGAGAAGACCTCAAAACATACACTCTATACAGGAAAACAGAAGATCTTATTAAATGCCTCTGTGTTTGCATATTTACGTGCATTTTCCTCTCAATATTTAGAAGATGCTTTGAGAAATGACTTAGGCCTCCGTTTTAAGCTAATCAGTACAAACATTTCTAATATTCATTCAGGGCTTTTTCATTTGTTTCTTCACTATTTTCTGAATCATCCGTTCTACAAAATTGTCTTTGAGATAGGATGAACGTTATTGCACAGCATTACATCTCTATTTATATTAAGTAAAAATCTTGCATGGCAGAACTCATATCTATAGATGAAAGCTCTCTTATGTTTTGGAACAGACTGGTCACCTCCAAAGAACCTGCTGAAATACTCCGTGGCCGGTAATAATCTCAAAGCTATGCACAGGCACATCATGAAAAACTGCTGTTTGCCTCAGTCTGAAACCCTGATGTGCACTTAGCTAACAAGTTAACAATATACATCATCTTGTGTCTCTGCTCTGGCCTGCACCCGGCTTTTTTTTTTTTTCAGTTTACTGCAATACATGTCACCAAGACGTTCAAGCATGAAAACAGCACTGTGCTTTATTTATAGATTACTTTACATGAAATGTTGTAAGGATACACCAAACTATGTTATTTGCAAAATAAGACAGAGTTCATTTGTATTATGCTGTCTTATAATTCAAAATTAGTATTCAGCATTCAAAATTGGTATAGATGTTTACATTACCTAGTACTCTAAGACCATGTAAAGGCCTGGCATGAACGCAAAGTTCATAAGGAATACAGAAAGTTTAACTTAAGCTGTTATTGGGATGGAGCTGAAAGGTAAATTTTGTAAGCATTAAGGTATGTGAGAAGTTATGTGTTCACATTCTATCTCTCGACTCATCTTTCTCAACCTACCTTAGCTTGCTTGTCTCACCCACTAGTTACGTTTTGTTGACCTAAAGCTTTTTAAAGGAATGACTAATATTTAACCTACTTCTACACAGCAGCTAAACCAGTGAGGCCCAAAACAGGCTTTGACCTTTATAAACAAAAATAAGAAGATTAAAACCAAACATGAACTTTCAGATAAATTATTAAGACTCAAAAGTGTCATCATAGAATATGGATAGCAAAATGTAGCACCCTTCTCCCACCTCCCTTGTTTGCCAATTGAAAAGAAAAACAAAATTAAAGCTCTGCTTTATGATGCATGAAATCTCCAGGTAAATGCAGACTGCTAAACTGGATGTCACATGTGTGTCAATAGTGCAACTGATCACAGATACAGGTAATCTCCTTAAGGAACAGACACGGTGTTTAATGTGTCTGATGGATGCTCTTTTATACCATAATGATGCTGAGGACTCCACAACAAACACCTGACAGCCTAAACTAATTTCAGGCATGCACAATAATAATGAAAAATCTCAAAGCATTTGTACACTTTACAGTGGAGTGTCAAGGGTCTTTTGTAAGTCAATGTATCTCAGTAAAACAGGAAAGTTTTAATCAGGAACCACATCAAATAATCTGTCAATTGTGTTATTTGATTTTTTTTGTGTCTCAGCCTGGCCTTATGCTTGTTTTTCTAGAACTGTGCCAATAACCTTAAAGTTCCTACAATACAGCACGCCAGTAGCTGCTGTTTTGGCACAATTTCTGATACGCTGATGCTTATCAATCTAATCATGTAAGGCTGATCTTCCAAAGGGAAACAAATGAAAGATCATAGCGACATATTTCACAGTGGAGTGGCTGTCATCACAATATATCATGCACATATGCAAAGGTCATACTGTAAATCTGTTTCATTAGGGCCAAACTATTATTGTCCCAGAACACAGAATAAGAGGGCAGTACATAAGGGAATTGCTGATGTTACAGTAATATTAAAGAAGTCACTGCCAACATGTAGCCATTGCTGCCTTTTACTACATATTTGTACCATGGAAACAATTTTCTTATGCACTCTTTCATCTCCACAGGAGCTTTTATTACGTGAGATGGGAGTTGTACAGATTACAGGTGTTTGTCATTGAACACAAAAATTTCCAAATATCCAGAGGTAGGACAATAAGATCAGGTTTGTTTTCTTAACTTTTAGCCATGTTAGTGTGTTCTGATTTCACTGAAACTTACCTCCTTTTCTTACCTCTGTATTAGCTGCGGACAGTAGGATGCAAATGGCAGGTTAAATATGCTTTTCTACTTAGAGGAAATTGCTAAAAATTCTACAAAAATTACTTAAGCTTTAATTTTTCTGACTTTTCCTTCTCTACAGATGAATGTGAACTACAAGGTAAAACAGATTTCTGTATTTGCTTTCCCTTTATTTTGCAGAGTATATATTCACTAATCATACCTAACAACATCTTAACAGGCGATCTTAATAATCATCCTTCCAGACTCCTCTGCTTGCCTGAGTCAAATACACAACTTCCAAATGTGTTTCTAAACAGTTGACAACTGACCTTTTTCTGTACTGAAGTGAGTTTTAAGAGCTAAGCGTTCCTGAAAGTTTAAGGGATAATTTTAGAGTGCAGACTAGACCTTATCAGAGGTCACCATCTTGCTGTTTCTCACATTGTGTTCTAGTTAGCCCATGTGACCAACAGTACATGGGTAGCCTCTGATTCTCACAGTGGTTTTAGCAAGGCAGTTGAATCATAGTCACTGATTTATTCACATATCCATAATTTTTTTTTCCCATTGGTCAGACTTAAAAAAGGTTGAGAGACCTTTGACTTATGTATTTCGGTAATGGCTGTTAAAATCAATTCTAGCATTAAAGTCTCTAAGAATGAACAATGCATTGAGTGGAAAATTGATTAAATGGTCAAAGAACAGTCCTTTGTGGCTTCGTTTGCTTTTTCAATTAGTACAGATGTCACAGCTGGTCTAGGTGGCTCACAAACTTCCACAAAAAATGTCCTTGAAGCTTTGTCTTTTTGTGAGTCTTTTTCTTCTAAGAAAGATAATTTTGTGTTGAAGTTAGCAGTTCTGTATTTTTGTACTCCGTTTTCAAAAGGAAGAAAATAGTCATGTAAATGAATTGTGCATCTGACTTACAGGACACTAACATGAAAAAAAGTAAAATAAATGTAGTGTTAGATGAGCCAGTGTGCCTTTGAATTTCTGTGATTTGATGGATTCCACTTGAATTTGTTTCCCTCCTTTAGGAATGATGAGGGTCACTTCATACAGACGTTTGGCAGAAGACATCTAGCTGGGAGATGACCCATAACTGCATCTACTGCAGATTGCTTTTGACCAGAATTCCTGGGTCTGCAGGTGAAGAACTGATGGGAACCTGCATGAATTCATTTAGGAGAGCTCCGGTAAGTCATGTGATTAAGGCACTTGGATATAGATGATCTGAGCACAATTTCAGTCCCACTTCTGCTACAGACTTACTATTTGACGTTGAGAAAGTCATCCTGGGAAAGATTTTTCACAGGCTATTAGCATTGTCCTAATTTTGCTCCGATTGACTTCTACATAAAAAAAGTTCCCAGCAGATGCCCTGACATGGAGTATCATCTCTATATTGGTATCTTATCATTGTGTTGTCTCTTAGAAACACCAGGTAAGGTAGATAAATCCCTAATTTCATTGCTTTAAATAAAAATGTTAGGGATTATATTCATTTCAATGTAGGAGAAACAGATAGGAGACTGTAACTTTAACTGCACAGTTTCTCTCCTTTACCAGCTCTGATTGCTGAGTAACATTCTTAAATACAAACACACAGATTGTTTCTTTATGTTAGCTATGCAAACAATTTAGTTATAACAGGCAGTAGGTTTATGTTTTAGTGCTTTAATGTTTTATTGATTTAATTTTCCACAGTCATTTTTTTTTAAATTTTGTCTTATAGCCTAAATTTCCCTTGGTATTTGTAATTATAACATTTGTTTGTGGTTATACTGCAACATACTGTAATTCTTGACCAGCTGACAATGTACTAGAATCAACTAGAATAATGTCTTATTAAAAATAAAAATAAAGACTGACATTAGGAGCCCTTAATTTTTTTAAACTTTTTTTTTCAAACTCAGAAATCAATTGCTTGATTAAACTTAAGGCATTCAAAACTATACATTTTGTTAGACATGTAAAACACATGAGCCAAAGTCAGATCCCTTGCTGAGTGGGCAAAACTACTAAGTTTCTGCAAGTTGTATCAGTCTGTGCATGGACTGAAGTTCTCCCATGAGATTTGGAATAATAGAGAACTATATAACGGATTAAATGTCTGGCCTTTCAAAGTTAGTGGTCTGCTTACAGATGAAGACACTGCCAAATACTCCAGAATATGCTCCAAAACACTCAGACAATTCTGCAGTATAAACATTATTAATAAAAACACTTTGCAGCTTTGGTAGCAATCATTTAGTGTCCTAAATGATGAAGTTTATTTTGGATTGCAGAAGACAAAAACTGCTTTAGTCCAAATGCTTGCTGGCCTCTAGAAAGAGTCTGTTGATTAACACTCAATTTCAATAGCAGGAGGTTCTTTGGTTCATCTACATTATCCCCTCTTGTTCCTTCTGCCCCTTGATATCAGGACATTTGTTCCTGCAATGGTAGCAATAAGAGGTAAATTTGTGAATAAAACTTTGTATCTGTGATTGGGTGTCAAGCAAGCTAGATTCTGAAAGGCTGGGACTGCATTTGACAAGAGGTTTTCCTCTGGATGATTGTTACTATTTCCTCTTTCAGTGAGAGACTGTGAAAAATAACTTTTCCTTTTCTGTGACACAAACTGCTTAACCAACTTTGAATAAATGTTCCAAAATTACTCTAACGCATTTCACATTTACTAGCAATGAATTCTGACCTTTCGTTTTTCAGAGATGGTGTCCTCTGTGAGACAAACTCATCCTGGGACATGAGGCACATAAGATATACGTAGATTGAAAAGGTCTGATTCTTTATACTTGAGGAAGAAGTATTATAACTAGAAAAAAAACCCCACTGTTAGAGGAAGGTAATTTAGTCCTTAACACAGAGAATTCCTGGATTATTATATGGGGTTTTTTTGTGGGTTTTTTTTTTAATAACAGAAAGGTAAACCTAGCAATGAACAGTATAATTTGTTCCTGAGGCTGAAAGCAGGGCTGCCTTTTTGAAGATCCCAGTACAACAATCTTCCAGTCAACTCTCAAATGGGTTGAACAATACAGTTCTCTGGGGATATGAAACTAGAACGAGAGGCTAAGATTTGGCTTGCTTTATCCATACTGAAGAGGATGAGCAGAAGGTTCTGAACAGTGAAAACCTGAACCAGAATGTTTAATTCTGGTGTAAGTGCTTGTGTTTGATTTGTATTTTGCAAGGGAAAGCTATTGCCTGAGGTTGCTCATGATGCTATGGCTAATAATCGTTCAAAGCTATCCACAGTTTGAGAAAGGAAGAGTACACAATTTCTGTTGGTAGGATTAACGTGTGATAAATGAGACCTGCAGGTATGATTTCATCTTTCTTCAACCAGGAAATTTTTTGATTTTACTGAAGATAGCATCTCACTGAAGTCACATCTTACAAACACACAATGATGGAGGCCAAGCGGGCACTTTTCTCTGTCCTAGTTCCTACCTTCAGTTTAACAGAATGTAACCATTCACTACATGAACCTCAGGACAGAGCTGAACTGTTGACATAGAAAAAATTTGTAGCTCCTCCCTCCCTCCCTCCCTGTGTGTTGCAAATGCTGTTTACCTGTATTCACTGAGGTTCTTGGTGGTGGTGGTTTTCAGAGTAACACAGCTTGGGTTTTAGACTACCATAAGGAGCAGAAGTTCATGCAAGTGGTTACTTGTTCAATAGTACAGTGCATCAGCAGTCTCTGGCACTTTGCAGTCCACTTACTCCAAATTATTAAGAAAATACATTAAACAACTTGATCGTGGTACTGACCCCTGAGACACTACATATATCTCTTCTTTGAGGTTATAACTATTTATTTCCTATCATTTAATCACTTTTTAATCCATGACAAGCCTTTGCCCCTTACTTCATTGTTATTTATTATGTTTAATATTCTTTTATGAGGGACCTTTTCTAAAGCTTTTTGAAATCCAAGTAAATTATGTCCACTGGGTCATGTTCATCTACTGTCTTATTAATATTTTCAGAATCTTCTAACACATTAGAGAGGGACAATTTTCTGCTGCAGAGAGCTTGTTGGTTTTTCCCCTGCTAAATATAGGATGATTCCTGAAATGTTGCACTTTTTTTTTGTCTGTTTGATTTTCAGTCATTGTAACAAACCATAATTCTCAAGACATCCCCTAAATCCTTATAAAAAAAAATCATGCTAACAAATTCCTACTTCTCAGGAAGTGCTGTGATTGGTAATGGTATAGTGCAATTTGTTATTAAGCTACTCCATCAGTCAACTAATTTAAAGAATGGCTCCTAAATTTTCTGTGAAGAAGATTCTCTTCAAAACATTCAATATATTTTTTCATAAAATAGATTGGAAGAGAGGCTTTATGATCTTATTTCTTCAGTAGTGCTGAAACATACTTAACTTCTTAGATTGTTTAGCTAATTCATGCACTTATTATCCTCATGTCATTAGTAATAAATGCTAAAAAATTCAGTTTCTCTACACATTTCCTCTTTCTAATAGATGAAAACTTTCTAAAAATGAGGCCATAGGAATCAGGAAACCTCTGCCTGGCACAACTTTAGCACTTGATCCCTTCCAAAGTTGCCATTATTTTCTAAGCTGTGCCTCTTATGAGAGGCAAAGTGAAATTATTTTTTGCTCTAGAGAGGTCATGTTGACCTTTCCTCCTGGGGAGCCTTGGGTAAGAAAGCACTGATCCAAGGGAGAAAGAAACAGGAGACTTTATGATGATTTATTCACTTTAGTGAAGACTTCAACTCTAGGTCCAGAGCAGCAATTAGGACTGCACAGTAATGTCCAAACAATGTTTTTACAGATAAGTCAAATGCAAAACAGATGGGTAAGGATGCAATGATTCAAAAAAGGTGTTATATCTCTCCAGAGGAGGGACATGGGAAATAAAGAGTCCTTCTTCTCCCCTTATTCCTGAATGTAGGGATCAGGGAGTGAGTTTGGGACAGTGGTGCACAACTAAAGACAGTGTCTGGCCAGCAGAAGCACAAAAAACCCCTACTCTCCTTGGAAGACAAGAAGGACCTCAGCTGACCTACCAGGCAGCTGTAGGTATTCTCATTCTACCATAGAATCAAGGATGTCTATACAAGGCTCTGCAGAGAATTGATAACTGGGGAAAAGTTCCAGGACAGCTAAATCTAAAATCATACCTACAGTGTGAGGCCAGAGCAGGATGCAGGAGCTACCTGGGGCAAGAAGCCAAAGCTAGTCCATCAGCTGGGAGAGCTTCTCCAGGCACTATGAAAATGGAGCTGAGTATAACAAACCCAGCTAGAAAATACAGATTGCTTTCTACAGAATATGTTGCTGACATTTGGAATTTGGGCTTTTTTCTCAGCAATATGTTGATAGTAGTACTGCAACAGACCATGGGACTGGAGTTCTGACTAGGTTGCCCAACTTTGATGATGATAAGTTTTCTGGTCAGGCTGGAATTTCTAGTCCTGGAATTATCAGATTGTCCATTTTCAGATCTGATAGGGTCTTGAGGCACTGGGAGACAAGTAGACCTGGAATACCCATGCCGTGCCTATCACACACAACACGTCAAATGTTGAGAAACACCAATGGTGTCACTGCAGCAAAAGTGGATGTGCCCAGTGAATCCAAGCTGTAGAGTATTGCTCTAGTAAATAAGATTTGGACAGCCAGTTGTTAGTACAGGAGTATATGGTCAGTACAGATTTCAACAGAGGCAGAAAAGTTTTGGGTTTTTGGGGGGTTTTTTTGTTTTCCAAAAAATTACAGGAGAACCACAAAGAAGATGCCCATATAACCAGTAGGAATAAATCTCCTTGGGTTTATTTCTAGATAAAAAGGCACCTGGTCATCGTTGTTATTTCTTGAAAAGGGTAGAGCTTCACATTCTTTATCTGATTTACCAATGGATTTAATATAGTCCATTTTCAGGACTTGCATTCCTTTGTCAATGCAATATGGAAGGAACATCATAGCTTGCAGAGCATTTGAAAAAAAACATTCATATATCCATCCCCTAGCTGGGATGTCTGTTGCAGAAGGCAGAGGTGGTTCATACAACACATTATTTTGGTGATTGTATCAAACCAGAAAGTGTTTGAGATCAAGGTAAATTATTGTGTTTTAGCTACTGAATGTGATTCCTAAACTTCAGTTTTAGGAAAACTGTGGAACAAACAGGAAAAAAATTAACAAGAGCTCTTGTGAGACCCGAGTAACATCAAATCCCTGAAGTCTGAGAAGATGAAATTGTGATGGACAGGAATTCAACAATATTCATCAATCCCTAAAAGGTAAAAACTATGTTAGTAGGTTAGGTTTGTTTGCTAGTGCAACAAGTCAAGTTCTAAAACCTAGTTTCTAGAAGTAGATTTCTTCTTATTTTATTTTTAATGGAAAACTATGCAAACTGTTAAAAGCAACAACAACAAAAGTTCCACTGCAAACTAAAATCCTTTTGAATTTCACCTTCTTTTGGCTGGTTTTCAACATGTTTCACTGCAGAAGCTTCTTATCAGTTCTACTGGTTTTGTTACCTAATAAATCTCTAACTTAATTATAGTTAATAGAGTTTTGCAAAACAGTCAGAAATCATGAGTGAGACTTACAGAATTCACAGGTTTAAGCTTGGATTTTTTAATATCCTGTTTAGGGTTCTCCTTGTTTGACAACTTTCACACTTTTAGGAAATGCCCCGACTGTTTTCTCCTTGGGTATCAAGACTGGAGACACGTTATTTTTAATGAAAGTTAATAGGCTCCTAATTAGTATAAATCTGGGAGCTAGCTCTCTAAGAAAAGCATCAAATATCATGAGGCTAATAATAAAATTGCAAGAGCTGGCAATATTGTTATCCAAAAATGAATTAGGATTCTTTGTTTTGCCAGAACAATAGTCATCTGTCTCTAATTTATCAGTAACCTTTTAACTTTTACAGTTATGTCAGAGGTGTGGAAACATTTATTTTTATTTCTTACCTACAATTTACTTGTCTCTCTCTTAACGATGTTGTCTGGGTCTTCAGGCAAAGTATTACACATCAGCTTGTCATTAAGTCACAGTTTTGAAATAGACCTCTTTACTCCATCCTGTGTATCCACTGATAATTAAGTAAGAATGCCAAAATCCTTCCTTTCCAAACAAGATTATTTTTTGCTTCTTTTTAGATTTACTTTTTTTATTTTTGTTCTTTTTCTTCCATTTTATTTACCTCCTTTTAAAAAAAATTATTTTCTTTTTCCCCCTGTTCTTTATTCACCTTTCACAGTCATTAATGTTCTTCTTCCTTAAGAACAGAAAGAACAGTAAAATATGTTTCAATGCTAGGTGAACAGTTTTTGACACTTTTATTTACATGTCCAGGACAGATTTATACTCTGCTATATGCCTGTCAAAATGTAAGGAGAACTTCATAGTCATGGTTTCAAAAATACCTCTTTCCAATTTGTTCTGCATACTACTGGCATGTGTGCCTCACCAGAATATTAAAATCATTAGGTAAGCATGCATGTGTACTTGAAAAGATTAAAGATTCTCTTTTTCTAAGAGATTAAATACTGCCCCTCTGTGCAGAGGTGATGCGATTTGTGTTAGCCATGCAGCCAAATTGGAGTTTGACTGTGTCAAGAGTGAAGGGCTGAATCTGTCCTGGTCTAGCTCAGGGAAACAAAAGGATGGAGGAGAATGAAGAAAGGACAGTGACAAGGCTGAAAGCCACAACGGAGAAAAAGCATGAACAAAAGCTGCTGCCACTGGGAAGAAGGCAGAAGTGGAAGGCTAAGGTGGTACCTGTGGCAGAATCCAGCCCAATGAACCCAGCAGCTGCTAGCAGCCATCCTGGTTTCTCCCCACTCTGTAGCCACTCTAACATTAAAATTTAAAATCATATTCAATGATATTTTAAATGGCCCACCACTTACAAATGACAAAACATGCTTTGTCTTTATTGCTTTTACTATATCCTTCCTATAGGAAAAGCCTCATCCTCTCTGTATTTTGGCAGCTCACTAGAACACTGGGGAGTAGCAGGAGACATTCATGATCAGAAGATTTAGATCTGCAGATATCCTTAGAAAGATGTAACAGTTTCCAGCCTTTTAAAGAACACAGCTTATTTTGTGCTTCACTGTTTTCTTGCTTTCCAAAGTAATATTTATTACCAGAAGACAACATAAAAAGCCATAAGTAGCACTGCAAAACTATCTTGCATGCTGCATGTAGATTGGAACTGCCTTCCTAAGGGTGCTTTTCTTTCTATTGGTAGTGTTCTGTATACATCTCTCAGAAGCAATGTCAAAATTCAGTAGACCACTGAGGTGCCTAAGTACCAGTTGCTATTCATTTAAGAAGGAAAATCTGCTTAGGTGTTGGATATTAGAAGCCTAGATTATTACTGCAAGGTTTTAATTCTGTACATTTTTATAACACATTAAATTAATTACATTCTTAATTTTATTGCACATTAAAGAGACCATCATCCATTATAACCACCAATATTTAGATCAAACACAAGACTGGGAATCTGCTTTGGACATCATCTTTGATCTCTGACAAATCCTAGGAAGTTTCTGCTACACATTTTTAGCTGTTATTGAAAAGCACAAAGGTATTGAAAAGAACAAAGGTTTCACTAGAAGCCAATATAAAAAACTAAAAAAAAAAAAAATCACAAAACAAAACACCTCAGACCTTATCAAAGTAAATATGGGCTCTGAATTTTAAAATATTTTCTCTCTGACATATTAAAATTGCTCAATAATTCAGTGTTTTTATCTCACACTTGTACAGTTGTGGCAGATCAAGCATATGCTAGATCATGCAGTATGTTCTGAGACTCATCTATTTTACGAGGTCATGCTTTCCATTTTCACATTGAGTTAGAATAGCAACCTATACAGGAAAAGTGAAGGCAGAGAGCAGAAAATAGGTTCAGAAGTTCTTACCACATTTTCTCAGTCATGAGTTTATTATTTCTTCTCTCTCCTGCTAGGTTCCACACGTTCAGAGTGCAAATTCTTAAAGGCAGGTATATAAAAACCCATGGCTTTATTTTACATACTTTGTATGCCATTATGCATGATGTTACATGCATTATAATATTATTTGGATTAAACATTTGTATATTTATTTCATATGTTATACATTTGAGAAATATCTTTGTATACTAGAAAAATAACAGCCTCTGCCCACACCTTTTCCATTCCTTCCTTCACATTTTTTGCATTAAATTTTATTACATCATATAATTTTTTTTCATTAAAATCAGTCTGCAAGTGTGTGTAGAATCATAAAAATAAATGCCTATCAACACCAATTAAACAGCAAGACAAGCAAATCCAAAACAGGTATTCTCCAGTAAAAGAGAAAAAAGAAAAAAGCTCTGGGCATATCCAGATGACAAAGCAGAGGTTGTGAGGTGAGATCTACAATGAAAAATTTAGATGCTTTTTTGTTTTAGTACACTGCCTAGGAAAAAAGATTTTTAACTCATTTAATCATCACTGTCCTTTCCTAGACTCTGTTAGTCAGTCATCCAGGTGGATGAAAGCTCTGTGGATAGCTTGGAAGGTCAGCAGAGTTCAGGTCAACTAACCAGTCTTGTTAATCTGTGGATGAAATATAATTTGCACTATTATATACAATTTGTAATTTGGTCTGGCTGTAATTTGCCCCTCCAAGAAAGTAAAATCCATCTCAGATACTTCAATTACCATAGAGGATCTACTTCCTCATTAAATCACTGTTAAGAAATGAAAAAACACAAATGCCTTCTCAAAAGGAGATGGATAATGGAGGCAGGCCTCTCAAAGTCTAGTGTGACAAGAAGAGAACCTGTCCATCCTAAGCATCACTTAAAGATGATGGTGGATCACCCAGCAAGGGCTGAGGACCTGCGGCTAGAGAAAATGAAAGGTAATGGCAGGCCTCCTACAAGTGAAAATAATTAATGAAAATTTTATGACCTGTATTGTAGAAACTGCTGCTGGATAGTCCCCAGATAAATTAAATTAATAAAGTTACAGCCTAATTAATCCATATCTTTCTGTTTTCTTGCATGGCTGGGGCAATGATGCAAACTCAGCAGAATAGAGGATGGAGGCAAGGATGGAGTTTGAAGGGATGAAATTTGAAAAGCAGAACTCTGAATATATTAAAAAGAAACTCTTTATGAAGAGGCCATAGAGAGGTGAGTGCATTTTGTAAGAAAGTCAGTGAGACCACATGATTTTAGGCACAGGATGACAGAGAAGGAAAAAAAAATTGTATTGTATTTGAACTTTATAAAAAACAAACCTGCAATATATTTAGAGTTTATCATTCAAAATCAAAAAAGATAAATTAACACAGAAAGAAAGCATACAGTTTTATAGAGTGCAGAATTGTAGAACTGATATCAGGGTTTTGCTAGATTTTTTTAAAGAATGCATTCAGTCAACCAGAAACTTTAATTACACTGAAATTTTCTTTATGCTCAAGTATTTTACAGAATTTTTACATTATCCTGAATTTTATACTACATAAGCACATTGTATTTTGTGAGCCTTTCATTATATAAGGTATTTTCACATTTTCAGAATGCTAGTTCTAAAAGGTTTTAACAATTCAAATATACAAAAATCGCTTGAGTGAAATGGAAAATATGTCAGATTTTTCAGAAAAAGAAAATGTTATTAATACTATATTGTGATCTTGTATTCAGTGGCTAAACTGTGTTATTTGTCACAAAAAGGCTCTAGCCAGCCTGATCTAGTGTGAAGTGTCCCTGCCCACAGCAGGGGGGTTGGAACTACATGGTCCTTGTGGTCCCTTCCAACCCTGACTGATTCTATGATTCTATGGAAAAAAAAAACTGTAGTAACTAGTTAAAATGAATGGAGAAGATATGTTATGATAGAAGTGTATTTTTTTTAAATAGGAAAGTAGAGCTTGCTTTGTATAGTAATTCTTGATCACAGGAAACTAATGGGATATGCAGACCTAGAATTTTTTTTTACATCTTGAAGTTTTCTTGAGTATATCTTGAGTTTTCTCTTCAAACAAGTAGCAACAATATCTGACCTGCTTTGAGAGCCCTCCCTGAATAATGATAAAATTTCTAACCTTCTCCTGAACAGTTTAAACTTCTAGTTTTTTAGAACTCTCTGTTAAACACAGGGATGAAGATCTAACTGAGCTAAGGATAACTCCTCCTACCATCAAGTGCAGTAATAAACCAATTAAAAGGTGGAATTTTTTTGGTTGGTTGGTTGGTTGGGGTTTTTTTTAAATATGATACATCTTAATGCAAGAAAGTGCAGGCTGGAACATGATTTTCAGTCCCACTGTCTTTGGTAAGACATCTCATTCTTAGAGCAGATTTTGTGTGTAAGGGTCTTGCCAAAGTATGGCCACAGCGGAAGTCGTGCTCATGTCTACATGCATTGGAAAGACCAGAGTTGCAGCACAACACATTCTTCTCTGGATCAGACAGCAGCAGCTTATAGGACATTACACTTAAAACTCATAAAACTCACTCTCTTTTTGTCTGTTTGCTTGCTTGGGTTTTGTTTTGTTTGTTTTTTTCTTGTGTCTTTATGGAAGTATATTCAGCTGCTTACTTCTGTTTGCACAGTTGTGTTTGTGCATTTCAGATGAAGGTTGTGATGTGCTACTCTGTGATTTCCAAAGTTATTAATACTTCCCTCTTTAAATGTTCAGAACAGTGAGTTAAGTCATCTGGCTAATCAAGCAACTTACAGACAGTATAAAACTGTATGAACAATAGAAGAGTTAAAACAAATTTTTTGAGTGCAATGACATATTATCTGTTGGCAATAAAGCTACACATTATGTCTACATTCTATGTAATTACTCTTTGAAGTGAAAAACTTGAAGATTGAACTTTCTCAAACTTTCTGACACAAATTGCTTTACTAGATATTGATTTAAAATTAGAAGCAAAACTTGTGAGAAAAATGAACATTTGTTACTTGCCTTGACAATGGACAAATAAATACCTTGCTTTTCTGAACTTCAGTCTTATTAAGTAACTTTCTGTAAGACAAGTTTCAGCAGATCAGCACAAAATTTTCTTAATTTCATTACAGGCTGTAAATTAAAATTAATGAGGCTGACACCCACAATTAACAATGAAAAATGCAGATTGTTATAATTACTTAAGCAATAACATTGCTTTACATAGAAGACTTAAGGTGCTCCACAAATTATTTACAAGTGTTACATAAAACACAAAAAATGACAATTTCAATTTATTTTGTCAGTATAAAAAACAAAAATCCTTACTAAAACCTTTCTCAATTGGGAATCTCTCGCCATGCATAATTAAGCAAATTTGATTGCAATTAAGCCTGGCTTCTACAGTGGAGTTTTAATTAATGCAAATCTGGCATCTACATCTATAAGATTAATTTTCATGGATTAAAAGAAAACAACAAAGCATATTTGAAAGTGTGGTTGCATTGTTGAAAGGATGGAATGCAAAATCTGATTATTTTTCAGTCTTCCATGTGAATAGCCTTTGACATGCTTTAAGGTGGGATATTTTATTCCGATCTCTTGTTTTGCTTCTCAAGGCATTATTCAGCAGCATCATAGCAATTATCATAAGCTTCTTCTAAGAAACATTTTGACATGTAATTATATACATTTAGAAGAAGAAATGAATGATAATATAGGCTAAGGAGTGAGGGCACCATTACACTACACAAGGCTTCTTCTGAAGTCATCATTCTTGTCTTTCATTTGAGGCCTAGATTGCCTTGTGGAGACTATGGGAGTACTTGAGATATTTTCAGATATATTTTAATACGACCTTATCTTAAAATCCCAAACCTGGAATGATTTATAGGCCAGATGAATTTTTAATTTTTATTTATCTAGCAGTGTGCTTTGAACTGACTTTTAAAGTGTTTTCTCTGTCCTAAATTGGTTTGTATTTAATTTAATGCCTTTAAAAGGAAAACAAAATTCTTCACTGGGAATTCTGTTCCTTTGAAACTGTCCCATAAGAGTAATCTATTCAGTCATTCTTTCCACATAAAAAAGTTTTGGTTTGAGAAACCACACGGTTTTTCTTGTTCTTATATACAATACTTTGTCATTTTATGTTGTCATTTGTGTAATAAAACAATCCTATGGAAATGGACCATTAGCAAGAGTAAAAGATATTGCATTAAAAACTATTCTTACCGGCATGCAAGAAGGTAAATAACTTCTGTTTTCATTCAGCCTCTCCATGCAGGTGTTACAGAAGTCATATAATTCAAGGAGGCATTTATCCAGTTGTCAGAAATGCTCTGTCTGTTGTGAAAAACTGGAAGTGTTCCTTTCTTGAAATACATTCTGGTGGTTTATTCTAATGGTAAACACAGTTACTGTACTTCCCCTAGTCTTGCTGTTTTAAAAAACGTGTACTGAGTATGCAGAGGAGGTATCAATTCCTTTTTAGTCAAGTGTGAGAAGATTGAGACAAACCCATGTTGGATGGGAGATGAGTGACAAGATACCACTGCCTCTGGGAGAAAATGAACCACCTAAGCTCTTGCACACAGACTGCAGTGTGACCTTAATGTGAGAAGTAAAATTGGAAGCAGTGTAGTTTTTCTTCCTTTCTAATTTCTCTCCTCTTCAATCCAAAACCCAGAAATCTCCCTTTTGTTATGTGAAATACCAAGATGCTCTGTCAACTGTTTTTTTACGTTTGTACCAGGAAGAGTAAAAAAGCATCTCTTCAAGGGGTTGTAAATGTTGCCACATTTGTTTTCCACAGTACAGTTATTATTATGGCTCCCAGAGGTACCTTCCAAAGCACCACACTGAGGGTGCTCATAGGGAACTAGAAACAGCAGGAGGTGAGTCCATCACATGCACTGCTTGTGCAGCAGGAGATTTATTGACATGAAATGCAGCATTCTCTTTGTTTTGATATGGTTTACAGCACAGCCATATTTACAAATTTTAATGAGTTGTATTTCTTTTCAGTATATTAAATTATTGTATTTATTTTGTTTGAAGCTAAAGTCTGGTATCACAAAATTTTAATAGCTGGTTTAGACAGAAGATTCTTCATTCAGTTTCCCAAATTATCATTTCCAAAAGCAAGACAGTAGACAGATGTCCTGCAGTTCTCTGGTTATGGATCTTCTTCCTTTGCAGGTCTGGAAAAGCATCACTATAAGTGCTTTATGATTTTTGAAAGCATTAGGTGCCTATAAAAAATTTGTTTGGATACCCTATCCATTCTAAGAAACTCTTGGAAAGAATCTTTTACAAAACTCACAGGTGCAAACTCTCACTGCTCTTCAGAACTTGTCATTTCTCAGCACACCTCTATCCACTTGTCATTCTGAATACTACAGCCTGACAGGGCATCTCCCAGCTTGCTTTTTCCTCCTTTTTTAAAAATTTTATTGTTAAATCTTTTATTTCTTCTTTCATTGTCTTTTTTTTAACCCCTTTTTTCCTATTTCTTTTTTTTTTTGTCCTCTTTTTCTCCTTTTCCCCATTTCCCCACCCCCTGCTTTTCTCTTTGTTTTTTTTTCCTTTTTCCTTTTCCCCTTTTTCGACTTTTTGACATCTCCCCTACTTTTGTTTTTTTTCCTTTTTTTTAATTATTATTTTCTGTTTTATTTTTAAGACAGAATAAAGACAGCTATTCCTCCTATAAGCTGAGAGACAGCATTTGTTTCTCAGTCTGAGTGTTTCAAACTTTTGTCATGCAGCATCATTCATTCTTCGATGGCAAGTTCTAACTTCCTGGGTAGGCAATAGTTTAGTTTAAGGCTGCCCCTGCCCCTTTGTTAAAGGTAGTGAGGAGGAATCAAGAGAGTGATATCAAAGGGGCAAGGTAGAGTAAGTTTGTTTCTATAATGCAACGCTTAGACCAGTCTTCTGCTATTGCAAATCAGTAAGGTTTAGGGTTGGTTTTCTGTCTGTTTGTGTCCCAGGGATTTTCAGCACTCTCAGGCACAACATTTTTCCACATCAGTAGCGTAGGGCACAAATTTGTGGGCATCCTCTGCACACAGTTAACATGCATGCACGCACCCACATACTATTGAAGAAAGATGCATCCTGTGGAACACAGCAGCAACTATTTTGGTTAAAATAGTGGTCAGAGGAAGATGTTGTGATTCTCCTTTCTGTCATACAATTAGTCAATCAAGCTTTTTCTGAAAGCTTTATAGCATCGTGGATGAAAAATGAATCAAGACATCAAAACTCTCAAGACCACAGAAAGATTATCAAAGGACAAAAAGTAAATGAAGAGATCATTAATAGTAACGATACCAAAATGAGAACTAGACCACCAGTACAAGAAAGTCTAGAGACTCTGATGCCAGACTATGATTAAAATACAAGTGATTCCATCAGCTTGTTGTGCAAACATGCTGAGAACATCCCTCTTCTGGCTTGGGTTTTTCAAAGAAGCCTAAGGCCATTGGGCTTCCAAATCCTGTTAATAAATCCTTGTGTTGATCTACACCTTTCCAACATCTTGAAAATAATAAAGGTACATTGAGCTGGTATTTCCTGTTTAATGTTCATTATGCATTGAAGTGGTATTGAGAAATAGTTTTTCTCCTGCAGTTATGAAAGAATTATAAATGTCTCTCCTGAGTGAGTGAAATAAGTGCAGATTTTGTGAGTCTATGCCAAAATCTATTTAATTAGGTCATCATTCTTAGGTAAATAACGCACCAGCAACTTCAGAGAAAGTGCAAGGAATGACATATTTGAATTAACTCCATTTAATTAAAGGACCACATTCTGAGGATCTCAGCTTTCATGGGACAATCCACTTGCCACTGTGACTGCTACTGCATGCATCCTAGAGCTCAGGTTTCTTGCTGCAGTTGTCAGTTTTGCTTTATGTTGGAAATACCTTGTTTTATATGGGAACTGATTGGAGCAAGAGTAAGAAACTTGCTAGGTGGGATAAAACTGGCAGAATTGCCCATGGGTAGTGAAATGCCTTGAGAGGATGGAAATGGAAAAGGAGCAAAGAGAATGGAAGAGAGCTCTGAGGAGAGGACAGAATAGGGGGAAAAATCTAAGAAGAAAAAGGAAAAAAAGCAGTAAGCAAAGTGTAACACCTAAGTGTAACAACAATGAAGGGCTTTCAAACGGAAAGTAGTAACTCCTGTTGATGTGCTCCTGTATGTTTGACAGCTTTCCCACCTCAGCCTGGTAATGAAAGATATATGTTAAGAGGATCACAAGCAAGTTGCTGGGAACTAAGAATAAAGCTGCAGTTGGAAAAGACCTTTGGCATCACCAAGTCCAACCAACAACCTACTCTGCAAAGTTCACCCCAAAATCATATTCCCCAGCACCGCATCGAAATACATCTTTTTATACATATCCAGGGTTAGCGACTCAACCACCTCCCTGGGCAGCACATTCCAATGCCTGACCACTCTTTCTGTGAGAAGTTTTTTCCAAATGTCCAGTATAAAACCTACCCAGTCATAGCTTGAGACCATTCCTTCTTGTTCTATCGTGAATTACCTGTGAGAAGAGACCAGCACCCGCCTCTCTACAACATCCTTTCAGGTAGCTGTAGACAGCAATGAGGTCTCCCCTCAGCCTCTCTTTTCCAAACTAAACAGCCCCAGCTCCTTCAGTCTTTCCTCATAAGATTTATTCTCCAGGCCCTTCACCAGTTTCATTGCCCACCTCAGCACTCACACCAGCACCTCAACACCTCTCCTGTATTGAGGTGCTGAACACAATACTCAAGGTGGGGCTTCACCAGTGCTGAGTATGAGGGGCAATCACTTCCCTACTCCTGCTGGACACAACATTTCTCATACAAGCCAAGATGCCTTTGGCTTTCTTAGCCACCTGGGCATGCTGCTTGCTCATACTCAGTTGTTTGTCAGTTAGAACCCCCAGGTCCCTTTCTGCCTGGCAGCTTTCCAGCCACACTTCCCCAAGCCTGTATTGTTGCTTGGGGTTGTTGTGACCCAAGTGCAGGACCTGGCATTTGGCCTTGTTGAAGCTCATCCCATTAACATTGGCCCACTGAACTGGCTGCCAGCTGGATTTAACTCCACTGACCACCACTCTTTGGGCCCTTTCACCCAGCCAGTGCTTTATCCAGCAGAGTGTGTGTTCATCCAAGCCATA
>VXBD01014525.1:51909-62374 GCA_013399975.1 Indicator maculatus | reverse complement strand
CAGCCTCCTCCAAGGCTCCATCACCCTCAAAGACTCAGCCTCCAGCATCAGATTTGAGGTCACCACACTCAGCCTCCTCCAAGCTCCATCACTCTCAGAGCCAGCCTCCAACATCAGACTTGAGGTCATCACACTCAGCCTCCTCCTGCTTCACTTCTGCACCCAGAAGCTCCTCAGAGCAACTGACTGATGCACTCCTCAGAGCAACAGACTGATGCACTCTGCTGCCAGCTCCCAAGTGGTTTGTGGTCCCCTGAAGCTGAGGGAGCCCCGGGGGAGGGGGTCTGGCCGTGCCGGCTCCGCGGGCTGGGCTCCTGCGCTCCTCCCTGCCTGCCTCTAACGAGCTCCATTGTCTGCGCCGCGGCGCTTTCCGCCCGCCTGTCACCCACTTGCAGATCGCCTTCAGATCTCCGGCTCTGGAAAAGGGGGCAGGGGGCCTTTGAAGAGGTTTTTCATTAATTCAGGAGCTGGTTTCTGCATTTACCAGCGCACGTGTTTGAAGCAGGCTGAAAGCCACCGTGGAGACATCTGAGAGGCATCCCGTGGCAGCCCACGTCAGGAAGAGCAATTAGAAAGCTGCTGGCCCAGCCGTCCTCCCCCTGCTTTGTAACTTCCCTCCAGATATCAAAACAACAACCAAAAGTAAAAAAAAAAAAAAGGAGAAAAAGCAGTCTAGAGTATCAAACTCTCACTGTTCTGGCTCTGATGATGACTTCCCAGCACTAGAGACCACATGGAACAAAGATTTTGTTTTAATTAACAGAGGCTCAGATTCTCCTAACCTGGTTACTGCACACATGGAACAAAAAAAAAAAAAAAAAAAAAAACCAACCCCAACCAAACAGCCACGAACAAAATAACCTAAAGCACCCCAGCAAGGAGCTGCAAAGGAGTGGTGTGAAGCTGAGAAGCTGAAGTGTTGAGGAGTCAGCAATCTGCAGAGCCACTTCCACCAGCATGTTCCTGCTTCTGCAGCTGCCCTGTTTTGCTCCTAACCCACTGCTTTCTTTGCTTCCCTCTAACTCAGACCCTCATCCACTCCTTTACTTGTAGTTGTGGGAGTAGAAACATGGCTGGTGCATAGAGGCACTACCGTGGGCACAGGACCCCAGCATGGGGAGGGTTGGAAGGGACCTCTGAAGATCTTCCAGTCCAAGCCAACTCCTAAAGCAGGGCACCCACAGCAGCTTGCCCAGGGGCACAATGCCCAGGGGCAAGGGTTGGAAGCTCTCCACACAAGGACACTCCACAACCTCTCTGGGCAGCCTGCTCCAGCCCTCCAGCACCCTCACAACAAACAACTTTCTCCTCCTTCTCGGGTGGAACCTCCTGGGATCCAGTTTGTGCCCATTGCCCCTTGGTCTGGCACTCAGCATCTCTGGAGCCTCCACTGGCCTCTCTCCAGTACTTCCCTGCCTCTCTTGAACTGGGGAGCTCAGAACTGCAGCCAGTCTTCCAGATGTGGTCACCCTAGGGCAGAGTAGAGGGGCAAAAGAACTGAGCAGAGTCTGGCCACAGCCTCTTGTCCCCCAGGGGCCCTGAGCATTGCTCAGATGCCCTCTGGGGCTGCTCTTCTGCAGGCTCTCAGCCCCAGGGCTCTCAGCCTTTGCTCCTCACACAGCTACTCCAGGCCCCTCAGCAGCTTCCCAGCCTCCCCTGGACTCTCTCCAGCACTTCTTTGTCCCTCTGCAACTGGGGAGCACAGAACTGGCCTCAGTGCTCTGTCACATCAGTGCTTGGTCACATCAGCTCTGTTTCTGTCACCTTTGCTGTTGGGTCTGTTCACTTAACTCCAGCTCACCTTCACTGCTCACCAGCAAGGCAGGTTGAGGACAAGACTCTTCTCTGTTATCAGTAGTCATGCCCTCTACACATGAGCATCCATCCATCCATCCATCCATCCATCCATCCATCCATCCATCCATCCATCCATCCCCCTCATGGATTACAGCCTCCTGCAGAAACTATTCCTTGGTCAACCCATCCCTTACTCTTAGCTGACTCAGAGACTTCATACTAAGAGCTTCAGCCCCAAGAACAGAGGTTTTAGCTTTGGGGAGAGGACACAGAGGCACATGGGGATGAAATCATAGAGTCATAGAACTGTTCAGTTGAAAAGATCAGACAAGGAGGCTGGGGGGAGACCTCATTGCTCTCTACAACTCCCTGCAAGAGGGTTGGAGCCAGCTTGGGCTCTTCTCCCAATGAACAAGGGACAGGATGAGGGGAAATGACCTCAAGTTGCACCATGAGAGGTTTAGGTCGGACATGAGAAGAAAATTCTTCCCTAAAAGGGTTCTGGAATTGGTTTCCCAGGGTGGTGGTTGAACCCCACCCCTGGGGATGTTTAAAAGATGCAGAGATGTGGTGCTGAGGGCTGTGGTTTAGAGTTAGGCTTAGGGGATGGTTGAACAGAACTCACTCTGCAGTTCCATCACTCTACCCACAGCCTCCAGCCTTACTAAGGGCACTGATGAACCCTGTGGCCACAACCCCCATCCAACCACCTCCTCTACACCCAGGTGGAGAAGAGATGCAGGTTAGGAAGGTGCCAAGGAAGGGAAGGAGATAACTGCTGCTGATTAGGGCAGGGAACTTCCCTTCCCACTGGAAGAGCAGAGCTCAGGCCCAGCCCTGGCAGGAGCTGGCATCAATCACCCGTTTATTTTTATGGGCCTCAGCAATATGTAGCAATTAGCAGAGGTAGCACTAATTAGATTGCAGGTTGTAAAGCAAGTCCCTCCAAACTCAAGTCATAACACAGCTCAGCTTCTAATGACTGCAAGGTCATCCTGGCATCCCGGGGAGCAGCTTTGATGCTAATGAAGACATTTGCTATGCATGGGAACGCCACACGTTTTCCCTGGGTGCTTCTTACCACTTAGCAGTGGACACTTGGTTTAAATTGCTGCCCAGCTCCACGTAGCCTGGAAGAAGCCAGCTCCACACCCAGGTGAGTTGTGGAGCTCCCAGGGAAGCAGGACCCCCGTGTCAGAGCTGCTCCGGGGGCAGCCGGCAGGGCTTGTCGGAGGGGATTAGCTTCAGATTACAACAGGAGGCAGCAACCTTGGATTTCCTTTGTGCTTCCTAATGGGAAAAGCTGGAAGACAACAGGCTTAGAGGCAGCTTAGTGCTGTTCCTGTGTCCTTCCCATCATCCATGGCATAAGCTCCTTAGGAGGCAGCACCATGCCACGGAGACAGCTGAGGGTTTGCTGCCCTCAGTTTCCCCACCGACTGCCACCGACCAGAGCTGAAAGCAGCTGAGGAGCAGCAGTGTTTAGCCAACCTAAATTCACTTAAAGATAGGAAAATAACATTCATGGGCTTCATAATGAGCTTTAAATTCATTTCTTATTCCCCTCTAATGATAATGCCTGCGGGAGAAACGTTACCACCTACAATAGTTTCATTAAAAGCAACTGAGTTGTTCCAAGAGTGATAGCATCCAGGGGAAAGGCTGGAGGACTCCAAGGGCAGGGTCCTGCCCCTGGGGAGGAACAACCTCCTGCAGCAGGACAGGGCAGGGAGCACCTGCTGGGAAGCAGCTGCAAGGAGAAGGAGCTGGGAGTGCTGGGGCCAAGAAATCAGCAGTGTCCTGTGGGCAGAAGCAGGGCAAGGGAGGTTCTAACCCCTTCTACTCTGCTCAGGTCAGGCCACACCTGGAGTCCTGTGTCCACTACTGTTCTCCCCAGTTGCAGAGGGACAGAGAAGTGCTGGAGAGAGTCCAGGGGAGGCTGGGAAGCTGCTGAGGGGCCTGGAGCAGTGTGTGAGGAGCAAAGGCTGAGAGCCCTGGGGCTGAGAGCCTGCAGAAGAGCAGCCCCAGAGGGCATCTGAGCAATGCTCAGCAAGAGCTAAAGGGCCCCTGGGGGGCAAGAGGCTGTGGCCAGACTCTGCTGAGTGGTGCCCAGGGCCAGGCCAAGGGGCACTGGGCACAGAGTGGAGGCCAGGAGGTTGGAGGTGAAGAGGAGGAGAAAGTTGTTTGTTGTGAGGGTGCTGGAGGGCTGGAGCAGGCTGCCCAGAGAGGTTGTGGAGTGTCCTTGTGTGGAGAGCTTCCAACCCCCCCTGGGCATTGTGCCCCTGGGCAAGCTGCTGTGAGTGCCCTGCTGGAGCAGGGCTTGGACTGGAAGATCTCCAGAGCTCCCTTCCAACCCACACCATGCTGGGATTCTGGGATTCTGGGGCTGCTGAGAGCTCCAGGCTTGGACCCAGAGATCAGGAAGAACATCCTGTTTGTGACATCCCATGGGAACATGAGGGGAAGCTACATCACACCAGGAGGGAAGGAGAACCTATGGAAGTCTTGCACTGCTGGCTGCAGGCTGGGGTCTGCAGGTAGTCAAAGCAGAGAGAACAAACAGATGTGCTGACAGAGCTCCTGGACTTGGGCTGCCCACTGGAAAAATAAAACCCCAGGAGAAGCCTCTCTGTGACTCATTCCTGAGGCCCCCAGAATCAATGCCTGCAGCAGCTCAGGGGCTTTAGCATCAGCTGAAAATAGCTGCTCAAGACTTTGGTCTTTAAGCTCTGAGCTTTGCTTTCTACCAGTGTGGATCAGGCCTGGCTGCTGGCCTCACAGGTCAGACAGAGAGTCCACACTCTGCACAAGCTGCAAGCATCTCCTGGCATAAGTCAAGGGATTTGAACCTGCCACCAGGAACCTGCCAGTGGCAGAAAGGCCAAACACCCTGCAAGCAGCAGGAGGAAGCTCTTCTAGCCCTGACTGAAAGCTCCCTGGGGCAGAGATTGAGCTTTGAGTTTAAAAGAAGGTTTAGGCAGCTTTCCACTGCCCATCTTGGTGGAGAATCAAGGGCAGGTAGGCAGCTGAATCCCTCAGAGCTCCTCCTGAATCCCAACCCATGGCTCTCTCCTCAGCCAAGGGTCAGAATGACTCCAGCAGGATTCTGAGCCTCAGCAAGAGCCTTTTCACCAGCCTGAGGAGGTTGAGGGGTTCCTTTGCTGATTCTGAACCTCAGCAAGAGCCTTTTCACCAGCCTGAGTTGGTTGAGGGGTTCCTTTGATGATTCTGAACCTCAGCAAGAACATTTTCATCAAGCTGGGGAGGTTCAGAGGCTGCTTTGCTCATTCTGAGCCTCAGCAAGAACCTTTTCATCAGCCTGGGAAGGTTTAGAGGCTGCTTTGCTGATTCTGAACCTCAGGAAGAACCTTTTCACCAGCCTGAGGGGGTTCAGAGGCTGCTTTGCTGATTCTGAGGCTCACTAAGAACCTTTTCACCAGGCTCAGGAGGTTGAGGGGTTCCCTTGCTGATTCTGAACCTCAGCAAGAACACTTTCACAAGTCTAGGGAGGCTTTGAGACTGCTTTGCTGTTTCTGAGCCTCAGCAAGAACCTTTTCACCAGGCTGAGGAGGTTGAGGGGTTCCTTTGCTGATTCCAAACCTCAGCAAGAATATTTTCACCAGCCTGAGGAGGTTCAGAGGCTGCTTTGCTGATTCTGAGCCTCAGCAAGAACCTTTTCATCAGCCTGAGGAGGTTGAGGGGTTCCTTTGCTGATTCTGAACCTCAGCAAGAACATTTTCACCAGTCTAGGGAGGTTTTGAGGCTGCTTTGCTGTTTCTGAGCCTCAGCAAGAACATTTTCACCAGCCTGGGGAGGTTCAGAGTCTGTTTTGCTGATTCTGAGCCTCAGCAAGAACCTTTTCATCAGCCTGGGAAGGTTTAGAGGCTGCTTTGCTGACTCCCAACCTCAGCAAGAGCCTTTTCACCAGGCTGAGGAGGGTCAGAGGCTGCTTTGCTGATTCTGAAGCTCACTCAGAACCTTTTCACCAGCCTGGGGAGAGTGAGAGGCTGCTTTGCCTCCTGCCACTTGGGTTTGACTCATTCTTTGTGGGGGGAAGGCCCAGCAGAGGCTGCTGCAGTGGATTTGTTGGCTGATTCTGAGGCTCACTAAGAACCTTTTCACCAGGCTGAGGAGGTTGAGGGGTTCCTTTGCTGATTCCAAACCTCAGCAAGGACATTTTCACCAGCCTGAGGAGGTTTAGAGGCTGCTTTTCTGTTTCTGAACCTCAGCAAGAACATTTTCACCAGCCTGAGGAGGTTTAGAGGCTTCTTTGATGATTCTGAACCACAGCAAGAACCTTTTCACCAGCCTGAGGAGGTTGAGGGGTTCCTTTGCTCATTCCAAACGCCACTAAGAACCTTTTCACCAGGCTGAGGAGGTTTAGAGGCTTCTTTGCTGGTTCCCAACCTCAACAAGAATCTTTTCCCCAGGCTGAGGAGGGTCAGAGGCTGCTTTGCTGATTCTGAGGCTCACTAAGAACCTTTTCACCAGGCTGAGGAAGTTGAGGGGTTCCTTTGCTGATTCTGAACCTCAGCAAGAACATTTTCACCAGTCTAGGGAGGTTTTGAGGCTGCTTTGCTGTTTCTGAGCCTCAGCAAGAACATTTTCACCAGCCTGGGGAGGTTCAGAGTCTGTTTTGCTGATTCTGAGCCTCAGCAAGAACCTTTTCATCAGCCTGGGAAGGTTTAGAGGCTGCTTTGCTGACTCCCAACCTCAGCAAGAGCCTTTTCACCAGGCTGAGGAGGGTCAGAGGCTGCTTTGCTGATTCTGAAGCTCACTCAGAACCTTTTCACCAGCCTGGGGAGAGTGAGAGGCTGCTTTGCCTCCTGCCACTTGGGTTTGACTCATTCTTTGTGGGGGGAAGGCCCAGCAGAGGCTGCTGCAGTGGATTTGTTGGCTGATTCTGAGGCTCACTAAGAACCTTTTCACCAGGCTGAGGAGGTTGAGGGGTTCCTTTGCTGATTCCAAACCTCAGCAAGGACATTTTCACCAGCCTGAGGAGGTTTAGAGGCTGCTTTTCTGTTTCTGAACCTCAGCAAGAACATTTTCACCAGCCTGAGGAGGTTTAGAGGCTTCTTTGATGATTCTGAACCACAGCAAGAACCTTTTCACCAGCCTGAGGAGGTTGAGGGGTTCCTTTGCTCATTCCAAACGCCACCAAGAACCTTTTCACCAGGCTGAGGAGGTTTAGAGGCTTCTTTGCTGGTTCCCAACCTCAACAAGAATCTTTTCCCCAGGCTGAGGAGGGTCAGAGGCTGCTTTGCTGATTCTGAGGCTCACTAAGAACCTTTTCACCAGGCTGAGGAAGTTGAGGGGTTCCTTTGCTGATTCTGAACCTCAGCAAGAACATTTTCACCAGTCTAGGGAGGTTTTGAGGCTGCTTTGCTGTTTCTGAGCCTCAGCAAGAACATTTTCACCAGCCTGGGGAGGTTCAGAGTCTGTTTTGCTGATTCTGAGCCTCAGCAAGAACCTTTTCATCAGCCTGGGAAGGTTTAGAGGCTGCTTTGCTGACTCCCAACCTCAGCAAGAGCCTTTTCACCAGGCTGAGGAGGGTCAGAGGCTGCTTTGCTGATTCTGAAGCTCACTCAGAACCTTTTCACCAGCCTGGGAAGAGTGAGAGGCTGCTTTGCCTCCTGCCACTTGGGTTTGACTCATTCTTTGTGGGGGGAAGGCCCAGCAGAGGCTGCTGCAGTGGATTTGTTGGCTGAATGAGGAGTTCTCCGTTCTCATGCTCAGATAATGCAGCACTAAAGTGCATTTGTAAGTGACAACAAAAGGATTATCCCCATTCCTTTCAAAGCCCCCTTCATTCCACTCAGGGATTACATTTCCCTTCCACTTATCTTGCAAAGGGTTTTTTTTTTTTTTCCTCATGTGTGCTGGTGAGGGCTTGGAGCTGATGGCAAACACCAAACCATGGTTGGGGGAACAATGAAAGCCTGAGAGCAGATCCTATTCAGCAGCACCAACAGAGTGCTGTAAATCCACTGCCTCGTGAGGAGGTCTCTGCTGAGGAGCACAGAGGCCAAGGGGAGCAGGCTTGAAGCTCAGCAGATTTGGGCTTAGGGGAAGGTGGCTCCAAGAGTGTCTTCAGCTTTCACATCTAACTGTTGGGGGAGAACAAGAGCCTCCTCCACCTCTGCTGGGCCACATCTGCCTGCGGTGTCAAAGCACTTCTGCAAACACCAAGCCCACCCAGCAGCAAACAGAATTAAACTCCCCTTTGATTGCTGAAAAGCAAGAGCCTCTCCAGAGAGCCATGGAAGCTCTGGCTCAGCATTGGTTCAGCTGGAAAAGCTCTTTGAGCTCATCCAGTCCAACACCAACCCAACCCCACCATGGCCACCAAACCATGGCCACAAGTGCCATGGCCACAGGGGTCTGGACACCTCCAGGNCATGGCCACAGGGTTCTGGACACCTCCAGGGATGGGGACTCCACCACCTCCCTGTGCCTGTGCCAATCCCTGACCACTCTTGCAGCAAAGAAATTTTTCCTCATCTCCAACCTGAGCCTCCCCTGGCACAATTTCAGGTCATTCCCTCTCCTTCTATCACTAGGGAGCAGAGCCCAACCCCCACCTCACTGCAACCTCCTTTGGGGAGCTGCAGAGAGCAGTGAGGTCTCCCCTCAGCCTTTTCTTCTCCAGCACTGCCAGGGCACCACCAAACCAGGTCCCTGAGCACCACATCTCCACAGCTTTGAAACCACTCCAGGGATGGGGACTCCACCACTGCCCTGGGCAGCCTCTTCTCAGGGAGCTGTAGAGAGCAATGAGGTCTCCTCTCAGCCTCCTCTTCTCCAGGCTAAACACTCCCAGATCCTTCATCTGCTTCCTTCCATGTCTTGGGAACAAGTGCACCATGCAAACCTCAAGTGCTTATCACACAAAAGAGAAGCCCAAGGACTTGGTGGCCTGCAGAGCTCAGCTCTGGTGTCCCCAGCTGCTCAGGTCTGGGCTGAGACCCAGCAAATTTGGTTTCTATGAGTGTGGAAAGTTGTAGGCTTTTGAGTGATGGAATCCCAGCATGGTGGGGGTGGGAAGGGACCTCTGGAGCTCAGCCAGTCCAAGCCCCTGCTCCAGCAGGGCACCCACAGCAGCTTGCCCAGGGGGACAATTACCAGGGGAGGGTTGGAAGCTCTCCAGTGACAATAAACAAGTCAAGAGGATATGGACAGGACTCTGACCAAAGGAAAATCCAACACCTGATCCATCACCACCAGGCTAGAGCCCACTGCTTCCCCCAGGATCAGCAACTCATTGACTCTCAGTTTCTACCCAAAGAGGAGGAGAAAGTTGTTTGTTGTGAGGGTGCTGGAGGGCTGGAGCAGGCTGCCCAGAGAGGTTGTGGAGTGTCCTTGTGTGGAGAGCTTCCAACCCCTCCCTGGGCAAGCTGCTGTGGGTGCCCTGCTGGAGCAGGGCTTGGACTGGATGATTCCCAGAGGTCCCTTCCCACCCCACCATGCTGGCATTCCAAAAGCTTACAACTATCCACACTCATTTAAAACAAATTTGCCAGGTCTCAGCCCAAACCTGAGCAGCTGGGGACAGCAGAGCTGAGCTCTGCAAGCCACAGGTGAAAGTGCCTTCAGTGTGCTCAGCTCAGCCCTTGGCTACCACCATCCTGCCTCACACTGATGCAAAACTCAGACTCTCCCAGCCCAAGCCAATGAACAGGGGAGGAGGGGAGCAGCTGGTTGTAAATCATTGACTCTAAGAGAGTCAGGATTGATTTGGAGCTGTGGAGGGGACACCTGGCTCTGAAGAGGCTAAAGAAGCCCAGAAATAGTCTCAGCTTGCTCCATCTGAGCTTTCCAAGTGAACATGGAGGGAAACACAAGAGCCTCTGCCAGCTCCTCCAGCCCAGCAGAGAGCATCCTCTTAGCTCTGTGTCCTGAGAGGAGAAACAACAGCACCAAGCAAGAGCTGCAGCAGCAGCCCTGCTCTTCCCTGCTGCTCGATCCTCCTCTGGTTGCTTCCAGTGCCCCCAGAAACTGCTGCATGTGTTGTCCTGTCCTGACAGAGGTGACAGAGCTGCAGCTGTGTGAATAACTCTGCTCTGGGCTGCAAGAAGGGTCCTGCAGCTGGGGCAGGGCAACCCCAGGCACTGATATAGGCTGGGCAGGGATTGGCTGGAGAGCAGCCCTGAGGAGAGGCACTTGGGGGTGCTGAGGGAGGAGAAGCTCAGCAGGAGCCAGCAGTGAGCACTTGCAGCCCAGAGAGCCAAGCAGAGCCTGGGCTGCAGCAGGAGAAGTGTGGCCAGCAGGGCAGGGAGGGGATTCTCCCCCTCTGCTCCACTCTGCTCAGACCACTCCTGGAGCTCTGTGTCCACACCTCCTGCTAGAGCAGGTTGCTCAAGGCCAAATGCAACCTGGCCTTGAACTCTTTCAAGCTTGAAGCCTCCACAACTTCTCTGTTCCAGTGCCTCACCACCATGATGGGGTCAGAATTTCTTCCTCTTGTCCAATCTAAATCCATCTTCTTCCAGGTTGAAGCCATTCCCTCTTCTGTCACTCCATAGAATCAGAGCTTCATAGAATCACAGAGTGGTTTGAGTTGGAAAGGTCCTTTGAGATCACTCAGTTCCATCCCCCTGCCATGGGCAGGGACACCTCCCACCAGCACAGCTTGCTCAAGGTCTCATCCAGCCTGGCCTTGAACACCTCC
>VXBD01014525.1:37973-51603 GCA_013399975.1 Indicator maculatus | reverse complement strand
GGAGGTTCTCAGCCCTCTGCTCATCTTGGTGACCTCCTCTGAAGCTGCTCCAACAGCTCCAGGTCCTTCTTTTGTTGGGAGAAGAGGCTGCACCTGGCAGCAAATTGGCCTCATTTCCCTTCCCATCCATCAGACCTTTGGCTTCTGTAACTCTTTGGGGTTGTGTAAAGAGCTGAGGGTTGGGGGTTGGTTTATTTTTGTTTTGTTTTGTTTTGTTTTGTTTTCCTCTTTCTAAATGGATTGAAGTTTTTAAAGTGAACAGAGAGCTGCAGACACTGTGACCACACTGCAAATCAATGCAGCTGGTGGAGAATAATCCTGGAGATTTATCTAACACTTAATGTTTGTTAAGTGCTCTGGGAAAAAAAAAAATAAATTAACCTTCAGGATGGGACTGAAATGGGTAAATGGCATTAAAAGGTGGGGAGGAACTGAGACTGAGGGATTCAAGCAGCACAAGGAAAGCTCCTGGTACTGCTTTCACCACTGGGCTGGGGTGGCTTGAGGAGAAGAAGGCTGGGGAGGAGCAGCTGAGGGAGCTGAGAATGTTGAGCCTGGAGAAGAGGAGGCTGAGGGAGACCTCATTGCTCTCTGCAGCTCCCTGCAAGGAGGCTGGAGCCAGGTGGGGGTTGGGCTCTGCTCCCTAGGCTCAGGCAGTGAGCAGAGGTTCCACACTGCTACACAGCAAAGCCTTGGCAGCCTGGGAGCAGGCTGAGCCCTAGCGCAGGACCCTGCTCTGAGCCTCATCACACTGCCCAAAACCAGGACCTGGAGGTGACATGCAGGTAGCAAGCACAGACAGATCCTCTGGGACACCAGCAGGTCCTTTGGGACACCATCAAATCCTTCAGGACACCATCAAATCCTTTGGGACACCATCAAATCCTTTGAGACACCATTGGATCCTTTGAGACACCATTGGATCCTTTGGGACACCATCAGGTACTTCAGGACAGCAGCAGATCCTTCAGGACACCCTCATGTCCTGCATTGTGACATGTCTCCAGAGCAGAGCAGCTCCAGCCCTCTGATGAACCTTTCAGGTGAGGTGAAGTTGAGATAAACCTTTGAGGTGAGGTGAAGTTGAGATGAACCTTTGAGGTGAGATGAAGTTGAGATGAACCTTTGAGGTGAGATGAAGTTGAGATGAACCTTTGAGGTGAGGTGAAGTTGAGATGAACCTTTGAGGTGAGGTGAAGTTGAGATGAACCTTTGAGGTGAGGTGAAGTTGAGATGAACCTTTGAGGTGAGGTGAAGTTCAGATTGAACCTTTGAGGTGAGGTGAAGTTGAGATGAACCTTTGAGGTGAGATGAAGTTGAGATGAACCTTCCAGATGAGGTTCCCCTCATGCAGCTGCTAGCTACCACAGAGAAGCCAGGATTTTGCCCCCCACCCCTCAACAAACAGCTCTGGACTGGTGGCTTGAAGAGGAGCCCAGAGCTTGGGAGTCAAAGCAGGTGGAGAGAGGGAAGGGCTGGAAAAAGCAACAGGAGACACAACAGCAAACTGCAGCTGGCTCCAGGCTCCCTTCACCCTCACCCTCCTGCTGAGGATTAAACGAGTCAGTAATTAAACAATGATTTTGCCATAAGTGCTGGACTTCAGAGGCTTGTTTTTAGCTTTTTTTTTTTTTTCTTTCTTTGCTGTTAAGAGGAGGGAGAAAAAAAAACGAAAGAAAAGAAAAATTAAAAAAGGAGAGAAAGATTTAAGCTAATGGCCTTTTTCTCCTCAGAATAAATTAAGCTCAAAGGCAGAGAATTCCATTACTGCTGCCTTTTAGCGAGGCTCAGACCTTCTTTTCAAGTCCCAACTTGAAAGCTCGACGTGCAGCGATCTGCCTGAGATCTTCCCTGTAATGATCTTTAAGTGATGGCCTGAGCAGATCAGTGGCTTCGGGAGAGGGATTGATGGCTGCGGCTTTCAGGGGGGGAGAAGAGCTGGTGGCAGGAGGAAACCTGAGCTGCTGACAGCCACACACACCCCCACACCCCTCCCCAGACACATCCAGAGGGAGCTGCTGGTGACTAATTATTGCAGGAGGCCTGACAGGAGAAAAGAAGAAGGTAAAGAAGAGGAATCAAGGGGAAGGATCTGCCTGGAGGAGGTGGAATGTGGGACAGGCAGCTCTGATCTGTGCGAGGCAAAAGTTGCTCCAACCCTTCTGAGCACCCTGGCTGGATGGAATATTCTTTTCAAAGGTTTCATCCTGCTTTTTCTTCTTCCTTTTTCTTCTTTTTTTTTTTTTCATTATTATTATTCCTTTTGAGCAGGAGAGGAGCTGACAAAAGCACCATCTTCATATGTGCTCGGGGAGGAAAACAAAAGAAAGGAGAGGCTGAAGGGAGGTTTGAAGTTGCTGCTGACAGCCCACCTCTTATGGAAGCCTTGCAGACCTGGGTGGGAGAGTTGGGCTCCTTGAGGGCTCTGCAAAGGGATCTGGCCAGGCTGGATCCATGGGCTGAGGTCTGCTGTGTGAGGGTGAACAAAGCCAATAGCTGGATCCTGCTCTTGGGTCACAACAACCCCACCCAGGCTCCAGCATGGGGGCAGAGGGGCTGGAAAGTGCCTGGGAGAGNGCAGGTGAGGGACCTGGGGGTGTTCAGCCTGGAGAAGAGGAGGCTGAGGGAGACCTCATTGCTCTCTGCAGCTCCCTGCAAGGAGGCTGGAGCCAGGTGGGGGTTGGGCTCTGCTCCCTAGGCTCAGGTGAGAGAAGGAGAGGAAATGTTCTGAAATTGTGCCAGGGGAGGCACAGGTTGGAGAAGAGGAACAACTTCTTTGCTTCCAGAGCGGTCAGGGATTGGCACTGGCTGCCCAAGGAGGTGGTGGAGTCTCCAACTCTGGAGGTGTTCAAGAAAGCTGTGGCCATGGCAGTTGGGGCCATGGTTTGGTGTCCATGGTGGGGTTGGGTTGGTGTTGGACTGGATGATCCTAGAGGACTTTTCCAACTCAAAGAATTCTGTGAGTCTCTGATTCTATCCCATTTGAAGGCTGATGAACAAAACCAGCTGGACACAGAGAGCAATTCCTGCACTCCCAAGGCTCTTGGGGTATGCTGAGGGTCATGGTTTAGTGGAGACCTGGCAGTGCTGGGTTCACTCCTGGATTTGATGATCTTAAAGGTCTCTTTGACCCAAAATGATTCAATGTATGGAACCCAGAGCCCACAGTGTGGTCAATCAAAGGTGAGCTCACCTCACTTCAACTCACCTGAAATCAGGCTCAGGTGTTCCCATGGGTGGAGGTTCTGGCACTTCTACGGAGCACAGCTGGGAATTAGGCTGCAGAGCAGCACCCTTCATGTCCAAGCCATGAAGAGCCACAGCCACATTCTCATAGAATCCTAGAATCAGTCAGGGTTGGAAGGGACCACAGGGATCAGCCAGTTCCAACCCCCTGCCATGGGCAGGGACACCTCACACCAGATCAGGCTGGCCAGAGCCTCATCCAGCCTGGCTGCAAACACCTCCAGGGATGGAGCCTCAACCACCTCCCTGGGCAACCCATTCCAGGCTCTCACCACTCTCATGGGGAACAACTTCTTCCTCATGTCCTGTCTGAATCTCCCCACTTACATCTTTGTTCCATTCCCCCCAGTCCTATCCCTCCCTGACACCCTCAAAAGTCCCTCCCCAGCTTTCAGCTGGGCATCTTCCAGTCCCCACAGAAAGCCTGCAGAGAAACACTCAGCACCTGCTGGGCTCAGTGATCTTGGAGGTCTTTTGCAACCTCAGTGACTTCATGAAAGCAGAAGGCAGCACCTCCAGCTGCTGGCCTGCCCTGCAAGCAGGGAATTCACAACCTTGCTGCCTGCTGGTCACATCCTGAGGCCTCCTTCTCTGATTGGGATTTAAGGCATCCCTGTGGAAGTGTCACCAACAGGCTAACAGCCACTGACTGGGTGTTGGAAGGTGGTGGAAGGGAACCTCCTAGGCAGGTTCCACTCCCTGAGAGCTTCAGGCTCTCCCATTTTGCAGTTTCCAGAAGGAATGCTTGGGGTGGGAAGGGACCTTAAAGATCATCCAGCTCCAGCCCCCCTGCCATGGGCAGGGACACCTCCCACCAGCCCAGGTTGCTCCAGGCCCCATCCAACCTGGCTCTGAACCCCTCCAGGGAGGGGACATCCAGCAGGGAGATCTCAGATCCATGTGGATGAAGAAGAGGCCACTTATGTTCAGCTTGGCACAAGCAGGCTGTCTGGGGTGGTGTTTAATTAGAGCTTAAAGCCAAGGAAGGGATAATCAGCCCTGCTAATGAATCAGGAAGCTGACTAAAGCCTAAGAGATGAAGATTTCAGCAGCTTTGCTTTATCTTCCTCTGCTGCTTTGTTTTGTCCTTCTCCTTCCACCTAAAACCTCAGACTAGGGTATGTTGGAGCAGACACCACACTGAGTCCAGGTCTGGAGCCTCTGTTCCAGGAATGATCTGGAGGTGCTGGAAGGTGTCCAGAGAAGGGCCAGGAGGAGGGGCAGAGGGCTGGAGCTGCTCTGCTCTGGAGACAGCCTGAGAGAGTTGGGGTTGTGCAGGCTGGAGAGGAGAAGGCTCCCAGGAGACCTTCTTGTGGCCTTGCAGGATCTGAAGGGGGCTCCAAGAAAGCTGGGGAGGGACTTTGGAGGGTGTCAGGGAGTGATAGGACTGGGGGAGATGGAACAAAGCTGGAAGTGGGGAGATTCNTGAGGGTGTCAGGGAGTGATAGGACTTGGGGGGGATGGAAAAAAAACTAGAAAATGGGGAGATTCAGGTTGGATGTTAGGAAGAAGTTTTTCTCCACCTCTAGTGTGAGGTGTCCCTGCCTGTGGCAGGGGGGTTGGAACTGGATGATCCTTGTGGTCCCTTCCAACCCTGACTGATTCTATGATTCCATGAGGGTGGTGAGAGCCTGGCAGAGGTTGCCCAGGGAGGTGGTGGAAGCCTCATCCCTGGAGGGTTTTGCAGCCAGGCTGGATGTGGCTGTGAGCAACCTGCTGTGGTGTGAGGTGTCCCTGCCCATGGCAGGGGGGTTGGGGCTGGCTGAGCCTTAAGGTCCCTTCCAGCCCTGACAATTCTGTGCTCCTGCTCTGCCACACAGCCCAGCTGGCAGCAGGAAGCCTCCACAGCAGCACTTCGCTCCAGGATCCCCAAAGAAACCAGCAAGACCCTCATTGGTTATTGCTCTGCTTGCAGGGAGCCTCTCTCCCCCTCCCTGCCCAAAGGAGGAAATGTTTAACTTGCCCAGCAGGAAGGGACAATATTTAAGGCAGTTTTTATTGCTGTACATTGGGTGATACATTTCAAGCCTCATTTGGCACCAAATTGAAGTGGTTTAAGTCAACATCCAAGGTAAACCTCTGCATTTTTTATGGCCACAGGCCTCCACTTGTTATTTTTTTTGCTTCTCTTGTGCTGTTGGTTAAATGGAGCTCTCATCTATTTACTGCATCATCCTAAACTCTAATCAAACCCATAGCCAGCAGGGATATTATGGGCTGGGAAAATAGGCCCTTTGGTAGAGGCACTCAGAGGGTAACAGACTTCCCTTTGCCAAGGCTCTCATAAATAAGAGGTCAGAGCTAATAATGTTTGCTTAAAACTCCTGAGCTGAGCTTCTGTTCCCTGACACTCCAGCAGGCTTTGGAGTTGCAGCTTTAAATAACTGCACTGAGATATGGATAGAAATAATCCTCCCTCCTAAGCCATCAGCTGCTCCACCACTGAGTGTCTGTGGGGAGCTTGGGGGATATTGAGGGAACAACAGAAAGGGAGGAGGAAGAGCCAGAACCACACAAAAGGAAGGTTTGGAAGGGACCTTTAGAGATCACTGAGTCCAAGTGATCTCTAGGGCAGGTCCCACAGGAACACAGCCCAGGGGGGGTTGGAAGCTCTCCATACAAGGAGACCTCTCTGGGCAGCCTGCTCCAGCCCTCCAGGACCCTCACAACAAACAACTTTCTCCTCCAGGAACCTCCTGGGCTCCACTCTGTGCCCAGTGCCCCTTGGCCTGTCCCTGGGCACCACTCAGCAGAGTCTGGCCACAGCCTCTTGCCCCCCAGGGGCCCTTTAGCTCTTGCTGAGCATTGCTCAGATGCCCTCTGGGGCTGCTCTTCTGCAGGCTCTCAGCCCCAGGGCTCTCAGCCTTTGCTCCTCACACACTGCTCCAGGCCCCTCAGCAGCTTCCCAGCCTCCCCTGGACTCTCTCCAGCACTTCTCTGTCCCTCTGCCACTGGGGAGCACAGAACTGCCCCCAGGACTGCAGCTGTGGCCTCAGCAGGGCAGAGCAGAGCAGAGCAGAGCAGAGGGGCAGCAGAACCTCCCTTGCCCTGCTGCCCACACTCTTCTCCATGCTCCTTCTTGTTGGCTCCTGGGCAGCCTGCCCCAGGGCTCCAGCACCCTCACAGTAAAGTTTCTCCTCACATTGAGGTAGAACTTCCTGGGTTCCAGCTTGTACCCACTGGTCCTTGGGCACCACCAAAAGGAGCCTGGCACCTTCACCTTGAAGCCAGAGTTTATTCTAGGAGACAATGCAGGACAAGTTCATCACCTACAGCACCATAGAGCTGGCAGCACCCTCCCCTTGCTACCCATCCCTCACCCCAGAAGGCACCTACACTGTGGGACATCTCCTCCTGTCCTCCAGCTTCCCTGTCCACAGACAAAGCCTCTCCTACAACTTCCTGGATGCAGGGAGCCTGCTCCCAGGGACCTCTGCTCTCTCCTCCAAGGGATTGGAAGCAGGTGGGGCACAACCTGGCTCTCTCCCTCACACTCCTTACCACTCCACTACTCCTTACCACAATCAAGACCTTGAATGTAGAGACCAAAGCTGATTAGTCTCTTGAATGCAGGGACCACAAGCAACGCTGATGAAGGAGTATTGCCCATTGGAAGATGCCAGGAGGGTTTCTAAAGCATCATCCAGCCTCTGAATCCAACAGGGAGAGAAGCAAGGACCTCTGCAAGGGACATAACTCTTGCATGAGTCAGGAGATTGTTGAGGTACACTCTATGGAGAGTCCTATCAAGCAAAAATCCTATTCCAGGAAGGATCTGGATGCTGGAGAGTGTCCAGAGAAGGGCCAGGAGGATGAGCAGAGGGCTGGAGCTGCTCTGCTCTGGAGACAGCCTGAGAGAGTTGGGGTTGTGCAGGCTGGAGAGGAGAAGGCTCCCAGGAGACCTTCTTGTGGCCTTGCAGGATCTGAAGAGGACTCCAAGAAAGCTGGGGAGGGACTTTTGAGGGTGTCAGGGAGTGATAGGACTGGCAGGGATGGAGCAAAAGTAGAAGTGGGGAATTGAGATTGGATGTTAGGAAGAAATTCTTCCCCATGAGGGTGGTGAGANAGGGATGGAGCAAAAGTAGAAGTGGGGAATTTGGGCACGATGTTAGGAAGAAATTCTTCCCCATGAGGGTGGTGAGAGCCTGGCAGAGGTTGCCCAGGGAGGTGGTGGAAGCCTCATCCCTGGAGGGTTTTGCAGCCAGGCTGGATGTGGCTGTGAGCAACCTGCTGTGGTGTGAGGTGTCCCTGCCCATGGCAGGGGGTTGGGACTGGCTGAGCCTTGAGGTCCCTTCCAACCCTGACAGTTCTGTGATTCTCTGATTCTAAAACAGCACCAGAAAGCTGGGAGAGGATCTTGCATTTGGAACCACAGGCATGACAAAGTGAAAATGGAAGCAGAGTACAAGAGGCCAACACCCAAAGCTTTGCTCTCCAGAAGAATTCACCACCAGAAGGACTTCTGTGGATTGTTCCTTGGCAGCAAGCAGGAGCTGGAGCTGACTTGACTTGCAAAGACTTGTGGCAGGCTCCTGATCCTCTGAAAGGTGGATAAGGGGCAGTGGATGGAAAGTGCAGCCCAGGAGGTTCCACCTCAACAAGAGGAGGAACTTCTGCACTGGGAGGGTGCCAGAGCCCTGGAGCAGGCTGCCCAGAGAGGTTGTGGAGTCTCCTGCTCTGGAGCCTTTGCAGCCCCATCTGGATGTGTTCCTGTGTGACCTGTGCTGGATTCTATGGTCCTGCTCTGGCAGGGGGTTGGACTTGAGGATCCTCTGAGGTCCTTTCCCTTCCTGTGAGCTGTGAGCCTGTGAAAGATCACCAAGAGCCTCTGCTCAAAGCTTCAGATGGAACCCAGCAAGCAACCACTGCAGCAGCAAGACACAGAGGTGGCAAAGCCCTTCAGAAGAAGAGGTCATGGCCAGAAGTCTGGAGTTGGATGTGTGCACCAAGGCATGGCACAGGAGGCTGCCTGCTGCCTGGCTGCTGGAGAAGGCAGAGAGAGAGGCACTGAGCAGCTTCCTGATGCACAGACAGAAATGTCAGTAAGCAGCATGGAGATGAAGCTGGCCTGACAGATGGAGCCATCCTGGTTTTTGTTTGTCTCCAAAGTTGTCAGTTCAGGTCTCCAGGTCAGAAATCATTTTATCTGCTAAACCATATGCTCTGGAGAGCAAAAGGCCTGGCAGACTTCAAGGCAGATGTGTTTGAAGGAGCAGGATAACAGCTGAACAGCTCCAGACACTTGCTGCCTATTCATCACTGCTGGGCTACAGAAGAGGCTTTGCCTCCTCCTGCCCTGCCTGCAGGCGGCAAATCAGCATGAGAGAAAATTATAGAATGATAGAACTGTCAGGGTTGGAAGGGACCTCAAGGCTCAGCCAGTCCCAACCCCCTGCCATGGGCAGGGACACCTCACACCACAGCAGGTTGCTCACAGCCACCTCCAGCCTGGCTGCAAAACCCTCCAGGGATGAGGCTTCCACAACCTCCCTGGGCAACCTGTGCCAGGCTCTCACCACCCTCACAGGGAACAACTTCTTCCTCACATTCAATCTCCCCACTTCTACTTTTGCTCCATCCCTGCCAGTCCTATCACTCCCTAACACCCTCAAAAGTCCCTCCCCAGCTTTCTTGGAGCCCCCTTCAGATCCTGCAAGGCCACAAGAAGGTCTCCTTGGAGCCTTCTCCTCTCCAGCCTGCACAACCCCAACTCTCTCAGGCTGTCTCCAGAGCAGAGCAGCTCCAGCCCTCTGCTCCTCCTCCTGGCCCTTCTCTGGACACCTTCCAGCACCTCCAGATCCTTCCTGGAACAGGGGCTCCAGACCTGGACACAGAGCTCCAGGAGTGGTCTCAGCAGAGTGGAGCAGAGGGGGAGAATCCCCTCCCTGCCCTGCTGGCCACACTTCTCCTGCTGCAGCCCAGGCTCTGCTTGGCTCTCTGGGCTGCAAGTGCTCACTGCTGGCTCCTGCTGAGCTTCTCCTCCCCCAGCACCCACAAGGACTTTTCTCCAGGGCTGCTCATTCTCTAACTCTACCCAGGCTGGGGTCAAACCATGGCCCTCAGCACCACATCTCTCCCTCTTGGAAGCACCTCCAGGGCTGGGGATTCAACCACCTCCCTGGGCAGCCTAACTGCATCCAAACCTCAAGCCAGGAGAGCATTTTCCAAGCCTCAGCCTTTGGAGGACAAGTCACAAGGTCTTGGTCTTTCTTTGCCTGCAGAATGCTTCCTCCAGGAACTCCACTGACCAGAACAAGTTTCCTGATAGCCATGACCCATCCTGAACACCCAGCAGTGGCTGAGGAACATCCCTCACCCTCTTTTGCTTTGCTTCATGCCCACCTCATCACCTAAACACCTCCTGGTTTGTTTCAGGCCAGCTTTCAAGGTGCAAACCAGATGCTGTCCTCCACAGCACAGCTGTCCAGCAGAGCCCAGGCAGCCAATTTCCCCTCTCCTGGACACAAATAAAGAGAGGCAGCTGATGGACAGCCCATCAAAGCCATTAAACCAGGCACAGAAGAAGCCTCCCCAGCAGCCAGGTTCCTGGCCATCAACTTCCAGTGCTTGGAATAAATATCCAGGAGACATCTCCAAGCACTAAGTCACTGCCAAGCTTCAGGGCCAGGGGTTTAAAACCCTCAGAGGGGATTTGGGGCACAGTGTAGCAGATGCTGTGGGAGGGTTGCTTGATGAAGTCACCTTAAACCCATCTTTATTTTCCTCCAGCCAATGACACCAAGGCTTTAATCCCAGCTTCTGCACAGCCTAATTAAGCAGTGAGTGAGATAAGGCAGGGTTGGATTCTTCTCAGACAAATAATTAAGAGCTCCTCACCACCCACCCCCCCTCCTCCCCCCAGCCCCATGATTTATTCCTGCTTTTGACAGCAGGAGACCACTGCAAGCAACACCCAGAGATAATCCAGCTGGACACTGGAGGCATTTCTCCTCCTCCTCCTCCTCCTCTGCAAATGATGTTTGGCTGCCTGGAGAAGCTGAGAGGAGCACAGAAGGGCAGCTGCTGCTTCTCATGCACTCCAGCCTTGGTGACAGAGAGCTGCAGAGGCAGCTTTGCCATGGGGGTGATCAATTGGTCACCTTTCTTTTGATGGGCTTGGACTAAAAAGCAGCTTTTCCACTGAGGAAAGAAAGCATTTTCCTTCCTCACCCAGACAAGAGCTGTCAGAAGGGAAACAGCGCCAAGCTGGGCTTTGTTTTGGCAAAGAGGCAGCAGAACCCTGAACTATTTAGCCAGGGAGGGAGAGATTTTGATGAGCTGCTCCATTGCAACCCCAGGGATCCTCAAAGCTTCACCTCCCACCCCACCACCTCCTGCCTTCAGGCTGAGACAGCTTCTTAGTCCCCTGGCACTGAGGGCAAGGCTCAGAGATGGGGCACTGAATGTCAGAGAGGCTCAGAATGGCCTTCCTGGGCTGGGGCTGCCTGAGGGGGGTACAAAGCAGCTCTCAGGACTGATTTGTGAGCAAGCAGATTGGACAAGCAATGGAGGTTTTGGAGGCCAGTGCAAAATATGACCCCAAAATGGACTGCTCTGGAAATGGGCTGGGGAGCAGGGCTGGGGAGGAGCAGGTGAGGGACCTGGGGCTGACAGGTGAAAGGTGTCCCCCTGGCTGCCCTTCCTCCTGCTTCTTTCTGGGGGTGTTGAGCCTGGAGAAGAGGAGGCTGAGGGAGACCTCATTGCTCTCTGCAGCTCCCTGCAAGGAGGCTGGAGCCAGGTGGGGGTTGGGCTCTGCTCCCTAGGCTCAGGTGGTAGAAGGAGAGGAAGTGGCCTCAAATTGTGCCAGGGGAGGGTTAGGTTGGAGATGAGGAACAATTTCTTTTCTGGAGAAGTGTTCAGGCACTGGAAGAGGCTGCCCAGGGAGGTGGTGGAGTCCCCAGCCCTGGAGGTGTCCCAGAACCCTGTGGCCATGGCACTTGTGGACATGGTTTGGTGGCCATGGTGGGGTTGGGTTGGTGTTGGACTGGATGATCTCAGAGACCTTTTCCAAGCCAAACAGTTCTATGGTTCCATGATCAGTGGAGCACAGAGACCTTTGTGAGCTGCATGGTGACACAGAGGGATGTGAAACCCCTGAGGGAGACTTTCAGATGGAGATTTGAAGCCATGGAACTGAACCTTTCTCCCTCAGCTGCATCCAGCCTTTTCCTCTCTTCATTTGTCTCTGTTTTTTTCAGCTCCTTTTGAGATTTGAAAAAGAAAAAAAACAAACATTTCCATCAGCTGTGTGCTCAGGACAGATTAAGATGAAACCTCTCTTTGCTTTTGGTGGAAGTAAACCACCCATGCTTAATATCCAACCAAACCAGGCACACACAAAGCCCCTCTGGGAACCCTCAACCAGCTACCAGAAGAGAAAATTGTCATTTCAAAGAGCTCTGCATTTTACCTCAAAAAAGGTCTATTGCTAACACTTGGTGCTCCAGGAAAAAAAAACTAACTGGTGATAGGATACAGCAGGAGTCATTCCTGCAGGAAAAGAAAGGGAAGGGGAGGAGGGAGAAGGTAAAACAGAGTTCTGATGGCTCCTGCAGCCCCAAAAGTGAACACTGCAGATCTCAGCATAGGTAGAAGGAGAATCTGCAGTCTGCTACTAGGGATCTTCTGAGGAGCAGCTGAGGGAGCTGGGGGAGTTCAGCCTGGAGAAGAAGAGGCTGAGGGAGACCTCATTGCTCTCTACAGCTCCCTGCAAGATGGTTGAAGGCATCTGGGACTTGATCTCTTCTTCTGAGGAACAAGGGATAGGACATGACCTGGGCACTGCTGAGGCCACCCCTTGAGTGCTGGCTTCAGTTTGGAGCTCCTGACTCCCAGCAGGACATTGAGAGGCTGGAGCAGGAGCAGAGAAGGGCAAGGAAGCTGGGGAAGGGTGTGGAGAAGAGGGCTGGGGAGGAGCAGCTGAGGGAGCTGGGGGTGTTGAGCCTGGAGAAGAGGAGGCTGAGGGAGACCTCATTGCTCTCTGCAGCTCCCTGCAAGGAGGCTGGAGCCAGGTGGGGGTTGGGCTCTGCTCACTAGACTCAGGTGAGAGAAGGAGAGGAAATGTCCTCTCCAGGGGAGGTTCAGGTTGGAGATGAGGAACAACTTCTTTGCTTCCAGAGTGGTCAGGGATTGGCACAGGCTGCCCAAGGAGGTGGTGGAGTCTCCAACTCTGGAGGTGTTCATGAAACCTGTGGCCACTTGTGGCCATGGTTTGGTGGCCATGGTGGGCTTGGGTTGGTGTTGGCCTGGATGACCTGTGAGGCCTTTTCCAACCCAAAGCATTCTGTGGTTCTCTGACTCTACCCCACTTGAAGGCTGATGAACAAAACCACCTGGACACAGACAGCAGTTCCTCCACTCCCAAGGCTCTTGGGAGGGTCTCATTCACATGCAAGCTGTGTTCCTTCCCCACTCAGGGCTGAGAAGAAGAGATCACATCTCCCACTGATCCCCCAGCAGTGTGCAGGACCTCCCTCACCCTGAAAGAAACCACTGCTGATGTTTGCTTCCTCTTTCCTAAGCCATCCATCACCCGAGTCAATAATTGGTAAACAAGCTTCAACTTTCAACTCTGCCTCCCTTCAAGGAGCAGCTTCACCAGCAACTACTTCAAAACCCTTTGGGCAGCTCCTTTGCCCTTCTCAGATGTTTATCACAGGCTGCAAGCAGCTTCTAAGGCAGTGTGGGTTTTTTTTATTATTATTATTATTTTTATTTTATTTTTTTTGCTGCGCCTTGAAGTCCTTTCCTTCAAATTGGTCTCTCAAGTATTGCCTGGATGAGTTCAAAGGCTTGAGATGTTAACAGCAGCAACACATCTTGGCATCCTTCTGTAGTCTTTACTTGAGGATTTGATTCAGAGGAGCAGAAACTCTCTTTTCCTGACGAGTTTTCCTGTGCTACTGACACGAAGCTTCACGCTCCCTGGCTCTCAGCTGATCTCCACTGCCAGCCAAGGAATCAAAGCCCAGGTCAGGCACTTCAAGCCCTCACACTGCTGCCCATAGAGCATCACAGAGCTCTTTACACATTTGATCCTGGAGGGGAAGGGAAAAAAAACTTCCTACTGGCAGCAGCCAGAATGGGACAGGCACTGCTTTGCCCACAGTGGAAAGCAGGCTGAGTGCTCCCAGGGGGAAGCCCAGGACAGGGGAGAGGCTGACCCAAGGAGAGAGCAGCTCCAAGGAGAAGGAGTTGGGAGGGCTGGGGGGCAACAACTTGGCCATGAGGCAGCAATGTGGCCTGGTGGCCAAGAGAGGCAAAATTGTCCTTCTGTGCATGGAGAAGAGTGTGGGCAGCAGGGCAAGGGAGGTTCTCCTCACACTCCCCTTGGCCCTGCTGAAGCCATCTCTGGAGTCCTGGGGGCAGTTCTGTGCTCCCCAGT
>VXBD01014525.1:4561-23574 GCA_013399975.1 Indicator maculatus | reverse complement strand
TTATTTTTTATTAATTTTCTCTTTTATTTTTTTTTAATCTTTTAAATTAGTTTTTAATTTTCTTTTTTTATTGTATTTTTTAATTTTATTTTTAAATTTAATTTTTATTTTATTTTCCTTCTTATTTTTTCCATTATCTTTTTTTTTTCAAACCCAGCAGCTTTAATGTGCTAAAATAGATAAAATCCAATGAAATAAAATGCATCAAATTGAGACATGAGAGGCCAAACACCTTGGCAGGAACAGCTCTGCTGGACTCAACCCTGCTTCAACTGCTTCCAAACTCCCTGCCCTGCATCTGATTACTTCCTGATCTCCCAAACCTGGAAAATTTGGGATACTCAGGGCTCTGAGCCCCTCCTTTGCTCAGCTGCTGCCTCAGCATCCTTGTCCTCATCCCTTGGGAGCTGCTCTCCAGGGCTGCACCCAGTACCTTGCTCACTCTTTTGGCTTCTGCTGCAAAAATCATCACCTTAAAGGTCCCTGCTGAGTGTTATGTGCCCAGAGCTCTGGAACCTTTCAGCCCTCTTAGAAAAACAGAAAAATCATGTTGGAAAAGTTAGAGAGGGGGGAAAAAACAAAGCTCTGCCCTAAAGGCTGGGCAGAATGCTGCCCCAACACCTAGATCTCCGTGGAAGGAGCTTCAGTTAGCATAGGGCCACAGAAAAGGATTGAGTCCAATCCTTCCCTAACTCTGCCAAGGTTAGGGCTGAGCCATGGCCCTCAGCACCACAGCTCTGCCTCCGGGAAGCACCTCCAGGGATAGGCATTCCACCACCTCCCTGGGCAGCCTGGGCTCTGAGAACCCTTCCAGTGAAGAAGTTTCTTCTCATGCCCAACCTAAATCTGCCCTGGGGCAACTTGAGACCATTTCCTCTTGCCTCCAGGGATGGGGATTAAACCAGCTCCTTGGGGAGCTTGTTCCAGTCTCTTGGAATCCTTTCAGGGAAGAGATTTATTCTAATCTCCAACCTAAACCTCCCCTGGGGCAACTTGAGGACAGTTCCTCTTGTCCTATCCCTTGTTCCTTGGGAGAAGAGCCCAAGCCCCACCTGGCTCCAGCCTCCTTGNTCCTCTTGTCCTGCCGCTTGTTCCTTGGGACAGGAGACCAACCCCCACCTGGCTCCAGCCTCCTTGCAGGGAGCTGCAGAGAGCAATGAGGTCTCCCTCAGCCTCCTCTTCTTCAGGCTCAACACCCCCAGCTCCCTCAGCTGCTCCTCCCCAGCCCTCTTCTCCACACCCTTCCCCAGCTTCCTTGCCCTTCTCTGCTCCTGCTCCAGCCTCTCAATGTCCTGTTGGGAGTGAGGGACCCAAACCTGACCCAGGACCCCAGATGTGGCCTCACTAGTGCCCAGTAGAGGAAGACATCCACTTCCTTCCTCCTGCTGATCCAGCCCAGGATCCCAGACCCTCCCCCAGCTTCACCACCCTTCAGCTCCTTCCCCCTGCAGCCCCTACCACCAGGCCACCTTCTCACCCCATCAAACCTCCTCTCTTTGGGCACAAAGCACCTCCCCAGCAGCACAGGGAACGTGCCAGGGATTGTGCCAGCAGCAGCACAAAGCAGGGGAGGAAGGAACCTGCAGGAGCTGAGGAGAAACACAGCCCCAGGAAAAAGAAAGAGAAAAAAATTAAAAGAGGAGGTGCTGTGGGAAGCACAAAGCTGGACATTGTTCAGCAAAGCCCAGGCTGAGAAGCCTCACACACAAAAGCAAGAGCTCCCACTGAGGCCATTGTGGAGCTGGAGGAGCAGAGATTGCTGTGGAAAGAACAAGCAGCCCCTGTGACAATCATTTTATCACCAGGCAAACACCTCCCTCCCTGCCCAGTGCAGCCTGTGTGCTGCCTCCAGCCAGGAGAAGAAAAGCTAGCAGCAGGATGGAGGGAGGCTGAGATTAATCTGGTTTCACAGAGATGGGAGGGGAAAAAAAAATAATAATAATAACAAAATAAAATAATAAACCCAACCCTCAACAGCTCAAGCAATTGGGTTTTAAATTAATATTACAGTTGTAAGTCACCTTTGCCTATATTAAAATACAAACTGGAGCAGGCAATAAGCCCCAGCCAAGCCCCAGTAGCAGGCAGAGCAGCTCCCTTATCCCCTGGAAGATAATGACTGGAAGCCAGGCTGCTCCAAGGAGGAATTGCCTCTCCTGGGGCACTGGGATGTGACCCAGTTCCTGCTGCCATCTCAGGAGCCTTCTCTTGGCAGTTCCGCAGCAAGCCAGCAATGAACTCAGCAGAAGTCATCTGGGGAGGGAGAGCTGGCAGGGGGGAGGCAGCAGGAAGCTCCAGGCTGGCTCTGCCTGCTCTAGATCTGGGGTGGGGAGTGAGAACCCAAAGGGCCACAACCAAATCACCAGTGGCAGAGGTTGGAAGGGACCTCTGGAGCTCGTCCAGTCCAAGCCCTGCTCCAGCAGGGCACCCACAGCAGCTTGCCCAGGGGCACAATGCCCAGGGGGGGTTGGAAGCTCTCCACACAAGGACACTCCACAACCTCTCTGGGCAGCCTGCTCCAGCCCTCCAGCACCCTCACAACAAACAACTTTCTCCTCCTCGTCACCTCCAATCTCCTGGGCTCCACTCTGTGCCCAGTGCCCCTTGGCCTGGCCCTGGGCACCACTCAGCAGAGTCTGGCCACAGCCTCTTGCCCCCCAGGGGCCCTTTAGCTCTGGCTGAGCATTGCTCAGATGCCCTCTGGGGCTGCTCTTCTGCAGGCTCTCAGCCCCAGGGCTCTCAGCCTTTGCTCCTCACACACTGCTCCAGGCCCCTCAGCAGCTTCCCTGCAGTCAGCCACCTCAGAGTCTTTTTTTTCCCCTCCCCATCAGGGTGTGGAGTTTTGGCAACTGGTTTTCTCCCAGCCCTCCACTTCCCCTTCTCCAGCTCAACCTTTCCAAAGTTTCTTTCTCTCTTGCTGACTTTGGAAGAGGCTGAGCAGCTCCTGTGGAGGGCACAGAGCGTGGCTGGAGCAGGGCAGCAGTGCCTGCCTGGCAGAGCAGGATTGATGGGCACCACAGCCACAGCCCAGCTGCAGCAGCCCAAGGTCAGCTGCTGGCAGACAGCAGAAATCACAGCCCTGTGATGAAGGGAAGGGTCATGGTCTGCTGAGGAAGGCAGGGAGCTGTGGCCAGCAGGTAGCCACACAGCCCCTGAGCACTGCTGCCAAGTCAAGGAGAGAGCAGGGGCAGGCTCAGGCTGCTGTGCCCAGCACTGAGTGCTGGTGCTAGCTACAAGCAGCTCAAACACAGCTCTGCTTCCACTTCAGCAGTGGCAAATCCATAGCCAAGCTCAGTTAGCAGCAATATCCCAGGAGCACAGGATGTCAGGGGTTGGAAGGCACCCAGAGAGGTCATGGAGTCCAACCCCCCTGCCAGAGCAGGACCATACAATCTAGCTCAGGTCACACAGGAACACATCCAGATGGGGCTGGAAAGGCTCCAGAGCAGGAGACTCCACAACCTTTCTGGGCAGCCTGCTCCAGGGCTCTGGCACCCTCCCAGTGCAGAAGTTCCTCCTCCTGTTGAGGTGGAACCTCCTGGGCTGCAGCTTACATCCACTTCTCCTTGTCCTATCCCAGGGAGCAAGTCCCTGTCCCCTCCCTCCTGACCCCCAGCCCTCAGAGATTTATAAACCTTGACCTTAAGGAAACAACTCTGGTTCAATATGGTGGCTGAAAGTATCCTTTGATCTCACACACAGAACAGAATCCTTTTGCTTGGAGAAGACTTTGAAGCTCATCCAGTCCAACCATTCCCTAACTCCACCAAGGCTGGGGCTCAGCCATGGCCCTCAGCACCACAGCTCTGCCTCAGGGAAACACCTCCAGGGATGGGGATTCAGCCACCTCCCTGGGCAGCCTGGGCCAGGCTCTGAAAACCCTTTCAGTGAAGAAGTTTCTTTTCATCTCCAACCTAAACCTTTGCTGTGCAGCTTGAGGCCATTTCCTCTTGTCCTCTCCCTTGTTCCTTGGGAGCAGAGCCCAAGCCCCACCTGGCTCCAGCCTCCTTGCAGGGAGCTGCAGAGAGCAATGAGGTCTCCCTCAGCCTCCTCTTCTCCAGGCTCAACACCCCCAGCTCCCTCAGCTGCTCCTCCCCAGCCCTCTTCTCCACACCCTTCCCCAGCTTCCTTGCCCTTCTCTGCTCCTGCTCCAGCCTCTCAATGTCCTGTTGGGAGTGAGGGACCCAAACCTGACCCCAGTACTCAAGATGTATCCTCACAACTCAAAATGCCTCCAAAAGTTTTCCAGGACCTGGCAGAGGAGTTTTGGGGCAGAGGAGCTTTGGGGCAGAGGAGCTTTGGGGCAGAGGAGCTTTGGGGCAGAGGAGCTTTGGGGCAGAGGAGCTTTGGGGCAGAGGAGCTTTGGGGCAGAGGAGCTTTGGGGCAGAGAGCAAGTAGGTCTTGAGGGAGAAAACATTGAGGGTCCTTGTGCTGCTGGAGAGCTCTGCCACCAGCAGAGCTTCAGGGGTTGCATTCCAGCAGGATCTTGGTGGCTTGAGAGGGCTCCAAATAAGTAAATAAAGGCTCTGCCTCATTAAAATGCAAATCTATTCGAGCCCCCATTTCATGCATAGGAGCAGAGTGCAGAATGCAAATGCTCCCAACGCACCCACGTGAAGAACCCAGCAGCAAAACTCTGCACAAAGGGATTAGGACCAGGCTGCTTCCCTCCCAGGATTACAGGGCTGGGGTGGCTTTCCTCAAGGACCATCCTTTCATGGGTGCTGGCCATGCAGCACTGAGCTTTGCCTCCAAACTGCTTTCAAAAGCAGCCTGGCTCTGCTGGAGTGGTGACTTGGCTAAGGCAAGTGGCAGGGGACAAGAGGAGGGTGGACAGATTGAGGCTAAGAGGCAAGGGAGGGCTGCTGGAGCCTCACCACTCTTGGCCAAGGGGCTCCCCTAAAGGATCAGCTCCCACTCAGACTGGCCTGAGAGGATCAGAGATCACAGAATGGTAGAGGTTGGAAGGCATGTTAAGTCCAACCCCCCTGCCAAAGTAGGATCACCCAGGGCAGCTCATACAGGAACACATCCAGATGGGTCTTGAATGTCTCCAGAGAAGGAGACTCCACAGCCTCTCCAGGCAGCCTGCTCCATGGATCCAGCACCAATATTCCTCCAAAAGGCAGCATTGGTCAGCACCTCTCTAGTACCAGTCCCTTCACCTACCAAGCCAGGACTATGGGCCAGGACAACCGGCTCAGGGCAGCAAGGTGGCTCTCAAGCAGCAGAGACCATCAAGAAGAGGGTCACCAGTATCTCAGTGATGCTCTGGAATGATGCTTCCCCAGTCTTAAAAGGCTTAACCTCCCTTTCCCATGGAGCTTTGGCTGGGAAGGACCTGGGAGGGAAAAAAAGCAGCCCAGAGTGGAAGGTCCTCCACAGACCAAGGTCAGATGAAAAGGATCCCAATGCACCTGTTTTGAGCCTGGATGTGTTCCTAGGTGATTTGCTTTAGGTGGTCCTGCCTTGGCAGAGGGATTGGGACTAGGGATCCCTTCCAATCCCTACCATCATTCTGGCTCTGACCTCTGCTTTAAGCCAAGCCCCAGCTCCTTTGTCTGGGAGCTTCCTACCCCACAGGGGAGAGGATCCTGCTCCTAGTGGAACAGGGAAGGTTGGGCAGAGGGAGGGAGGCTGTGAGTGTTCCCTTTTTCACCTCCTCCCTGCGTGAAATTCTCAACCCCCCATTTAAGGCATTAACAATTTCATTGGAGAGGCAAATATCTGTTTTCAATTAGTGCTCCCCGTGCGGGCCATGCATCACCGAGAGCACTTCTGCCTCTGCCTTTCATTATTAGATTAGGAGGTGCTCAGCTTTAACTACAACGAGCAGCAGCAGCTAAGCTGCTTCCTACCTCCACCTCCGAGCCCAGCCTCACACGACCCAGCTCGTTCAAACCTCGGCACCCAGGCTCCAAACCAAGGTGCTGATAGCAGAGATACGGGAGGAGGTCCTGCAGCTGGGTTGGAGCAAGGCTCCGCAGCCGGCTCGGGGCGAGGTCCTGCAGCTGGGTTGGAGCAAGGCTCCGCAGCCATCTCGGGGCGAGGTCCTGCAGCCGGCTCGGGGCAAGGCTCCTCAACCGGCCCGGGGCAAGGCTCCTCAACCGGCCCGGGGCAAGGCTCCTCAACCGGCCCGGGGCAAGGCTCCGCAGCCATCTCGGGGCAAGGCTCCGCAGCCATCTCGGGGCAAGGCTCCGCAGCCATCTCGGGGCAAGGCTCCTCAACCGGCCCGGGGCAAGGCTCCGCAGCCATCTCGGGGCAAGGCTCCGCAGCCGGCCCGGAGCTAGGTCCCGCAGCCGGCCCGGGGAGAGGTCCTGCAGCCGGCTCAGGGCAATCCCAAGCACAAATCCAAACAGGGCAAGGAGTGGCTCAAAAGCAGCCTGCAGGAGAAGGACTTGAGGGTGTGAGTTGATGACAAACTCCCCAGGAGGCAGCAGTGGTCTCTGGCAGCCCAGCAGGCAGCTGTGTGCTGAGCTGCATCCAGAGCAGGGAGAGCAGCAGCACAGGGAGGGGATTCTGCCCCTCTGCTCTGCTCTGCTCAGACCCCACCTGCAGCACTGCCTCCAGCTCTGGGGCCCCAGCACAAGAAGGACCTGGAGCTGAGGGAGAGGATCCAGAGGAGGCCACAAAGGTGATCAGAGGTTTGGAAAACCTCTGTTATGGGGACAATCTGGGAGAGTTGGGGTTGTTCAACCTGGAGAGGAGAAGGCACCAGGGAGATCTCAGAGCAGCCTTCCAGGACCTGAAGGGGCTCCAGGAGAGCTGGGGATGAACTTTGGACAAGGGCTGGGAGTGCCAGGATGAGGGACAAGGAGCTGGGAGAGGGGAGCTTGAGAGTGGAGATGAGGAAGAAATTGTTTAGAGTGAGCATGGGGAGAGACTGGCAGAGGTTGCCCAGGGAGGTGGTGGAGTCCCCATCGCTGGAGCTGCTTCCAAGATGCAGAGCTGTGGTGCTGAGGAACATGGTTTAGCCCTCCTGAGGTTGCCTTGTGCCCAGCTCTGCAGCCTATCCAGGTCCCTCTGGATGGATCCCTTCCTTCCCTCCAGCTGTCAGCTGCACCACACAGCTTGGTGTCAGCAGCAAACCTGCTGAGGTTGCACTCAATGCCTCTGTCCATGGCACCAACAAGGATGCTGAACAAGACTGGTCCTAGGACTGATCCCTGAGGGACTCCTGTGAGAGCCATCAGGGTGAAGGAAAATGATCTGCATCCTATCTCTAAGCCTCAGAGAAGAATGGCCAACAATAAGTAGCCAAACAGCTTCTACAGCAGCCTCCCAACAGCTCTTGACTCACCACAGGACAGTGAAAATTCATCATCCTCTGGGCACAAAACCCAACCAACCCCTTCCTGAACTCAGCCTTGAAACTGCAAATATCAAACCAGGATCTTCTGGGCAGTCCCCTCCCAAGCCTCTCCTCTATAAACCTTGGATGTTTCCTGCTCCAACACCAAGTTTCTAAAGTTCACCTTTCTGACCTGGTTTTCAACAAGATGCTTCCCACTGGGACCTCTGCTCTGCTCCAGTTCAGCAGCAAGCTGCACAGGTTAAGAGAACTGCACAGCCTTCTGTGTGTGCTTGGGAGAAAGCCAAGCCAGAGGGAGACCCTCAGCTGCTGCAGGAAGGGATCAGGATGCTGGGTGAGAAGCTTGCTGCAACCAAGATGCTGTCAAGAGGCTTCAGTCCATTTGGCAACTGCATAGCATGGAATAGGTTGGGTTGGAAGGGACCTCCAAAGGTCACCCAGCCCAACCCCCCTGCACTCAGCAGGGACATCCCCAACCAGATCAGGTTGCCCAGAGTCCTGACCAGCCTCACCTTGAATATCTCCAGGGATGGAGCCTCAACCACCTCCCTGGGCAACCTGTGGCAGTGTTCCACCACCCCCACGGTGCAGAACTTGTTCCTCACTTCCAATCTGCTTCTCCTCATCTGCTCCCTTTTTCCTTCTGGAGATGCTTCACTCTTCCACCATCTCCTCTATCCCAACCCTACTCACTCCCAGGATAAACCTGCTTTGTCTGGTCACCAATTCCTCAAACTGGTTTGTTTCCATCACAGAAAAGAGGGGGAAAAAGGCAAATTTAGGAGAGCACAAGTAGCAGAGAAGCTGCACAAGAGCAGTGGACACCTGCTGTCACCATCCCTGGAGGTGTTCAAGAAACCTGTGGCCATGGCCCTTCAGGACATGGTGTAATGGCCATGGTGTTGGTTTGGTGGACTTGAGGACCTTTGAGGGCTTTTACAACTGAAACAGATCTGTGATTCAAGCTAAAAGAAGAGCCAGGTGGGGGCTGGGCTCTTCTCCCAAGGAACAAGATACAGGGCAAGAGGAAATAGCCTCAGGTTGCACCAGGAGGGTTTTAAGTTGGACATGAGGAACGATTTCTTCCTCAAAAGATTTGTCAAGGCTGCCCAGGGCAGTGGTGGAATCCCCATCCCTTTCAAAGCCCTGGAGAGGTGGTGCTGAGAGCCGTGGTCTGGTGGTGGCCTGGCAGTGCTGGGTAAGGGTTGGACTCAGTCTTAGGAGATCTCTTCACAGAATCACAGAGTGTTAGGGGGGTTGGAAGTGACCTCCAAAGCTCATCCAGTCCAACCCCCCTGCCAGAGCAGTGTCACTTAGAGCAGGTCACACAGGGACACATCCAGGCAGGGTTTGAATATCTCCAGAGAAGGAGACTCCACAACCCCCCTGGGCAGCCTGCTCCAGGGCTCTGTCACCCTCACAGGGAAAAAAATTCCTCCTCCTGTTTCCATGGAATTTCCTCTGCCTCAGCTTCCACCACTGCCCCTTATGCTGTCCTTGGGCACCACCCAGCAGAGCCTGGCTCCAGCCTCTGGGCACTCATCCTGCACATCTTTATCCCCAGCAAGGAGGTCACCTCAGGCTCCTGAATGATTCTGTGGTACTTTGACACAGTCAGCAGCTCCCACAGAAGAGGAGGAAGGTGAGAGGTGTCAGCTCTTCAGAAGGAAGCAGGACCTTAGGAGGAGGTTAGCACCCCTGGCAGCTGCCCTCCTGGCCAGACATACAATGGAGGAGAGCCTGAAGCTTTCAGAGGGTGCTGTGTTGCCTCCTTTATCACAAGTGTCTATCTTAAGCCAATATCATCCTGTGAAGCATGACCAGAGCATGAGGAAGCTTCAGAAGCTGTTCCTCCTGCAGGAGATACCTTCACACAAAAGGCAAAGGGAAAAAGAGATGCCTCAGACCTACATCACCATGCAAGAGCCCAACTGACAGCCAGCCCAAGAGCACTGCTGCTGTCACCACACATCTGGCAGGAGGACACATCTGGCAGGAGGTCCCTTGCACACTGCTTGGGGCTTGAAAGCAGAAGGTCCTTCTGCTCTCCCATGAAGCTCAACCCCTCTGCCCTTTCTGAAGTGGACATCTCCACACCAATGACACCAAGAGTGAAGGGGAATGAAGCTTCCACCTGGCCAAACAGAGAGCAGGGCACCATATCCAGGATGTGGTGCTGGATGGGGATGACTTTAGGCCTGCAGAGACTGAGCTGGACTGCAGAGGTTATCTAAGCTGGACTTGAAAACCAGGCTTAAAGCACAAAAAGGCTGAGGGAGGGCAGGGCTGAAGATGTTTCCCTCAGTCTCTGGTGGGGAAGCTCAAGAACAAGCAGGATTGGTTCCCAAGTACAGGAAGAAGAGATTTGTGTCTGGAGGTTACCTCTGCTCTGCCCTGCTGAGGCCACATATGGAATACTGGAACCAGTTCTAGGCTCCCCAGTTCAGGAAGGACAAGGAACCACTAGAGAGAGTCCAGCAGCTGAGGGGACTGGGACATTCACCTTGTGAGGAGCAAAGGCTGAGAGCCCTGGGGCTGAGAGCCTGCAGGAGAGCAGCCCCAGAGGGCATCTGAGCAATGCTCAGCAAGAGCTAAAGGGCCCCTGGGGGGCAAGAGGCTGTGGCCAGACTCTGCTGAGTGGTGCCCAGGGANGGGTGGTGGTGGTGGCTGGGGAGGGGGTAGGGTGGCCCCTGTCACTCCCAGCTTATTAAAGACACAGCCAGAAGGAGAAGATAGGAGTCTTAAATCACCCCCCAGTGATTAGCTGGTGGAAGAAAGCAAGCAACAATCCAGCAGGGCACCACTGCCCGGTGGTGGCATCCACTGCCTGCTACCCCCTGAGGGGTTCCTCACCTTGGCACTGCCAACATTTGGAGCATTTCTCACTGGGGGGGTGGGTGGGGGTGGGTGAGCAAGAAGCAGTGGGGCAGACACAACCCCACACCNGGCCAAACAGAGAGCAGGGCACCATATCCAGGATGTGGTGCTGGATGGGGATGACTTTAGGCCTGCAGAGACTGAGCTGGACTGCAGAGGTTATCTAAGCTGGACTTGAAAACCAGGCTTAAAGCACAAAAAGGCTGAGGGAGGGCAGGGCTGAAGATGTTTCCCTCAGTCTCTGGTGGGGAAGCTCAAGAACAAGCAGGATTGGTTCCCAAGTACAGGAAGAAGAGATTTGTGTCTGGAGGTTACCTCTGCTCTGCCCTGCTGAGGCCACATATGGAATACTGGAACCAGTTCTAGGCTCCCCAGTTCAGGAAGGACAAGGAACCACTGGAGAGAGTCCAGCAGCTGAGGGGACTGGGACATTCACCTTGTGAGGAGCAAAGGCTGAGAGCCCTGGGGCTGAGAGCCTGCAGGAGAGCAGCCCCAGAGGGCAACTGAGCAATGCTCAGCAAGAGCTAAAGGGCCCCTGGGGGGCAAGAGGCTGTGGCCAGACTCTGCTGAGTGGTGCCCAGGGACAGGCCAAGGGCACAGAGTGGAGCCCAGGAGGTTGGAGGTGAAGAGGAGGAGAAAGTTGTTTGTTGTGAGGGTGCTGGAGGGCTGGAGCAGGCTGCCCAGAGAGGTTGTGGAGTGTCCTTGTGTGGAGAGCTTCCAACCCCCCCTGGGCATTGTGCTGCTGTGGGTGCCCTGCTTTAGGAGTGGGCTTGGCCTGGGTGATCTCCAGAGACCCCTTCCCACCCCAAGCACTCTGCAATGATGTAATTTCCATTATTAGGTTGCAAACAAAGGGACTTGCAAGAAATCCACCACCTAGCAAGCACAAGAGCTGCACCATCTAGCTCAAGCCAAGCTTCAGCTTCAACAGGAGGAGTTAATTTACAGCCACTCAAAGCTTTGATATCTTCAACCTTTTCAGGCTCTGGACAAGCTGAGGAAGAAGCAAGAGACACTGTCAGGTTCTGTGCTCCGGNCCCCTTCTGCTTTAGGGCTTTGCACCACGTCATGCTCCCCGGCAGGGTCACCTCCTCCAGATCTGCCCCTGCTGCCTGGAGATGTGTCCCAAGCATGCAGTGGGGGATCCCTGCTTGTCAGGAGAGGGTTGGGGACTTCAGGAGGCCCTCAGCTCTTCTGCTCGTCACAACCCTCGAGCAAGCTCTGTGCAGCACGGGAGGGGGAAGGGTGCTGGTTGCTGAACCCCCAATTTTGGCCACCTCACCGGAGGAGCCTTGCTCCGGCAGGTCGGAGGCGGGCTCCATGCAAGCGCTGCTGCTGCCACCGCCAGGCTGAAGGGGAAAAAGGGAAGCCGAAGCCGCCCGAGAGCTGCCGGGTGAGCCGGATCGACGAAACCCTTGGGTCTTCCCTCCCCTCTGCACCCCCGGCGCTCCCCTCCTCCAGCCTGGGCTATTAGGACACCCACACCTCCCAAAAGCTGCTTCTGGAGGGTTGTAGATCACAGGATGCTAGGGGTTGAAAGGGACCTCTGGAGATCATCAAATGCAACCCCCCTGCCAGAGCAGGACCATAGAATCCAGCACAGGTCACACAGGAACACATCCAGATGGGGCTGGAAAGGCTCCAGAGCAGGAGACTCCACAACCTCTCTGGGCAGCCTGCTCCAGGGCTCTGGCACCCTCACAGTCGAGTTCCTCCTCATGCTGTGGTGGAGCTCAGCGAGGCAAGAGCTGCAAAACCCTCTGAGAGCTCAGCAGGGCTGCTGGGACCCAGCTGGGATGCTCTGCTGGAGTCACCTGGAACAGCCACAGCCTGGTCACCCACCCTGCAGGGTCACAGGTCCACCCTGAGCAGAGGTAGGGACAGGCACCAGAGGAGCTGATGAGGTTCATCTGCCTGCTAAACCATTCTGTCCACAGCTATTTTGGGGCAGCTGGGAACAAGTTGGCCGCAGTCAGCTCGCTGCCAGCTGGGCAGAGAGAAGCAGATTTGCATTGTTGGGATGGGAGCACATCCAGCTCAGCTCCTAGTTTTCATCTCCTTGCTGTGGACTGACCAAGGCAGCAGCCAGTGGCATCTCAGACTGACTGGAGGGGATGGAAGGTGAGAGGTGGTCTGCAGGAAACCCTGCAGGCATGGCTTGAGGGAAGGACTCAAGCCTCTGCTGACAGTTGAGGAACACTTCCATATACTGCCTGGATTTAGATCCCTTCACAGAGGCCAGATGCCTGTTTGGCAGGGAGAACCTCTCCTCCACACAGCTGAAGGCAGAGCAGCCAAAGGTGACCATCTCCCTTCATCCACCTTCTCCTGCACAAGCCTTGCCAGCATGAACCACTCCAGAGCCTCCTGAAACCACAGAATCCTTTTGGCTGGCAAAGACCTTGAGGAGCAGCAGCCTAACTCCACCCAGGCTGGTGCTAAACCACATCCCTCAGCACCACTGTGCTTACCAACAGTTCTCAAAGCACAACATTCATGGTCCTCACCATGAAGCAGGTGATGACCAAGCCTCACCCCTTGGCCAAGCCAATTGCAGTCAGGCAGCTCCCAGTTTGGCCTGGAAAAGGCAGAGGCAGAGTCATCTAAGCACTGGCAGCTTGGGGAGAGCTGCAGCAGGAATCCAGCAACTCCACCTGCTCAAGCCAAACATTTGTCTTTGGGTTGCCAGCCAGTACCAAAAAGCAGACCTGAGTCTGGGAGGAAGGTTCATGATCTTCTGCTCCTTGTATCATCAGCTTTCCAGACGAACAATTCTCATGAGGAGTGGTTGGGGGAGCTGGGGTTGTTCAGCCTGAGGAAAAGGAGGCTGAGGAGCTGACCTCTACAGCTCCCTAAATGGAGGTTGGAGACAGGTGGGAGTTGGTGTCTTCTCCCAAGAGACAAGAAGAAATTGTCTCAAGTTGCCCCAGGGGAGGTTTAGTTTGGGCATGAGAAGAAATTCCTTTCCTGAAAGGGTTCTCAAAGCTTGGCCCAAGCTGCCCAGGGAGGTGGTTGAATGCCCATCCCTGGAGGTGTCTCAAAGAGACATAGATGTGGCTTAGAGAATGGTTGGACACAACCATAAGGGTGGTGAGAGACTGGCACAGGTTGCTCATCCCTGGAGGTTTTTGCAGCCAGGCTGGATGTGGCTGTGAGCAACCTGCTGCGGTGTGAGGTGTCCCTGCCCATGGCAGGGGGGTTGGGACTGGCTGAGCCTTGAGGTCCCTTCCAGCCCTGACAATTCAATGATTCTATGATCACCACATTCTTCCAGCCTCAAGGTTAGTGCTTGGCAGCTTGGAGAGGTCCCAGCTGCATCCCTGCTCCTTGACACCCAGCTTCAGGCACCCCTCAGGGCTGATCCCTTTGCAAGGGGGATGCCAGGCTGGAGCTGAAAGCTGAGCTGCCTTCAAGCTCTTTTCCAACCAAACCAATTCTGTCATTCTATGATCCCATCCCCTGCTGCAAGGCACTTCTGCACTCTCCACCTCCACATCCCCTTAGCATCCAGGGACCTCCAAGCCCCTCCCAAGCCCTTCCCCTCCCACTCTGGCCACAGAGACTCCCCAGATCCCTGCAGTTTTCACTGCTGCACCTCTGTTCTGCAGGTTCAAGCTGTCTTAACTGGCTGCTGAGCATACAAGAGGGGTTGACATTTATTTAATCCTGGGAGCAGTGTTGACTGTGTACTTACTGAAACACCTCATGCTTATGGAAGACATTTGTTTCCAAGCAGCTTATGCTAAATTGCAGTGATATAAAGGAAACACTTATCCAATATTGACATTTACTGACTGGCAGGGTACAGCCTGAATACTCATTTTTTTAGCTTGAGGAGGGGGAGGTGGTGGGAAAGGAGAAACCTTGAGGAGCATCCAGTCCCTCCAGGTCTGAGCTTTTAATGAATTGTGGCCTTCCAGTATCTGAAGGGGGCCTACAAGAAAGCTGGGGAGTGAGTTTTGAGGGTGTCAGGGAGTGATAGGACCAGGGGGATGGATCCAAGCTAGAGGAGGGGAGATTTAGGTTAGACATTGGGAAGAAGTTCTTCTCCATGAGGGTGATGAGAGACTGGAACAGGTTGTCCAGGGAGGTGGTGGAAGCCTCATCCCTGGAGGGTTTTGCAGCCAGGCTGGATGTGGCTGTGAGCAACCTGCTGTGGTATGAGGTGTCCCTGCCCATGTAGGGCTTGGGACTGGCTGAGCCTTGAGGTCCCTTCCAACTCTGAGAATTCTGTGACTCTGCAATGAGGAAATACCTTGCCCAAAATGCCAGCTGGGACTCCAAACTCCACTCTTGAGGGGTAATAAAGTCATACTGGACCCACAGTGCAAAGCTTTGATCCAGCAGCCAAGAGGAAGTGTGGGAAACTTGATCCCTTCCACCCTTGGTGCCTATTCCAGCTGTCAGTAACAAGGTTCCTTCCCCCTGGGCAGCTCCTGGAAAGGGCTTTACCCAACATCTTCTGCAGTTCCCCTCCCACCAAGACAGGGTTGGCCACCCAAAAGGCTCCTAAACCTTCAGTTCTGCAGCATCCAATCAGAACCTGGCACATCCAAGCATGGATTCATAGATGCATAGAATGGTTTGGAAAGGACCTTAAAGCTCATCCAGTTCCAACCCCCCCTGCCATAGGCAGGAACACCTCCCACCAGCCCAGGTTGCTCAAGGCCTCATCCAACATGACCTTGAACCCCTTCAAGGAGGGGGTATCCACAGCCTCCCTGGGCAACCTGTTCCAGTCTCTCCCCACCCTCACTCTCAAGAATTTCTTCCTCATCTCCACTCCCAATGTGCTCAGCATGGCTTTACCACAGGTCACGTTGAGAACACCACCACCAGACAGGAGAACACCAGGTCAGTAGCACTGAAGAGCTGAGTTAACCACCAGCTGACCACATCTCAGACTCTGCAGTCCCACCAGGCACAAAAGTGATCAGAGAAGGAGTTCTGAGCAGCAGTCATGGCAAAGCCCTCAACCCCCAACCACATCCAGCTCCGAACGCAGCAGCCCAACAGCTCCTTGTAGCTTCGGCTGCAAGTGGAGGCGTTGAAGATCTCCTCCTGAAGTCAGCATCTGAATTTAACAATGCAAACCTTCCACCTCCCACTCAAGGCTGCCATGTGACACTGGAAGAGGCAGGATGCCCAGAGCCCGTGGCTAGGAGCTACGCTCAGAGCGCTTCGAGATGTGAAGCTGTTTAACGGCAGCTTGGCAAAGGGAGAGCCAAGTGACCCCCGGCTCCTCCTGCTCCACGTTGGAGGCTGCTGCTGCTGCCTCTGCCACCAGGGAAAGGCAAACACTCGAGCAGGGGCTTTGCCAGCCATGAATAAACAGCCTTGACCACGCTCAAAGGGGATATTGAAGCAGGACAGCTGCTAGGCCACAGTTTCCAAGACCAGCAGGCAGCGTTTGCTCTGTCCTGCCACAATGCCCGATTCAGAAATGGGTGTTTCTCCTCATCCCCCTTCGAGGAGCTGGAAGCACAAAACATACTCTGAGGTGCAGTGAAGCAGAGGAAGAGAAAAATCCCTGAGTTCTGAGCAGCACCAGGACTCAGTTCCTGCCTGGGTAGGGCAGCAGGGGCTCTAAATCTCATTTCTTTATAGCCTAGGGACAACAAACCTCACAACGTTTCCTGGGAGGCCTGAACTGCATTCTGCAGGTGATAGATTTCAGCATCTGAAGAGCAGCTACAAGAAAGGTGGGGAGGGACTGTTTAGAAGGGTTTTGTAGTGACCAGGGGCAGTGGTTTGAAACTGGAGCAGGGTAGAGTTAGGTTGGACACCAGGAGGAAGCTCTGCACCCTGAGGGTGGTGGAACACTGGCACAGGTTGCCCAGGGATGTGTTTGAGGACCCATTCAGGATCAGACTTGGTGTGGCCCTGGGCAGCCTGATCTATCTGGAGGCGTCCTTGCTGACTGCAGGGGGGGTTGGACAAGATGCCCTTTGAGGGTCCTTTCCTACTTGATGCAATCTGTAGATTCACAACCCCCCTCCCAATTCACTCCAGCTAGAGGAAGTCAGAGGAAGGAGTTGTGCCCCTCCACGGCAGAGGCTAAATTAGGGTCTTCACCACTTGTTGTTATAAATGTGGCACTCTTTAAAATAAATAAAAAAGGGGAAAAAATAAAAAAGAGAGATAAAGAAGATGTTTAATCTGTTTAATCCTGCTAGAAGGCTCCTGGAAGGGCTGTGAAGCCAATTCTGCAGCAGCCCAGCACGCTGAGGAGCTGAAAGCCAGGAGCACTCCGGCGCCGATCATTAAACCGGAGGTTTGAAGCGAGCCACACTTCTCCATCACAGGCTGCTGGTGGGGAAACAGTTTGTGCCAACTCCTTGATCCTCAGCCAGCTCACAACCTGAGGGGCACTTTGGCCTCTCCCTTTTATTTACAGCTACAAAAGAGAGACAGGCACCGGAGCTTTGTCACTCTAACACCGCGGCCTGACTACAGAGGGACCAGGAGCCGGTGGCACGCAGCGCTGCGAACTGCCAGGGATTTCTGGGCACGTTTCTACTCTGCTTGGTGTGCCCTAAAAGCCAACAGGGAAGCAATGAAGGCATCAACACCTGCTTGAGATGTGCTGGGCACAAAGCTGCCCAGGGACCTCTGCCTCACCTTGGCAGGAGGGAGGCCGGCAGGGCTGCAGCGCCAGCAGCAGGGCAGGTGTTGCTCCTCGGCTCTCCTCCCTCCAGCAAAGGCCACCTGAACAAACCCCTGCAGCTCCTCCCTCCTGTTCTGCTCAAAGAAGCAAAACCTTGCAAGAAAGCCACTTTGAGCAAAGTCATCTGTGGCCCTTGCATGGAGCTTGCTGCAGGAGCACAGACCAAGAGCAGGAAGCCTGCAGGGATGTAAATTGGGTTAACGCAGGACATCGGAGGAGACAATCCTGTGCTGCTCCTTCAGGCTGGACAGCACCACTGCTCACTTGAGACTTACTTCAGCTCCCCTCCCCTCCAGTCACCCCCTCTGCCCCTGCCAAATCCACACCTTTCCACTAGCTGCACCTCCCATCTTCACAAAGCTCCTTTCCAAAACATTTCTGCCTTCTGTTCTACCGTTTTCAGTCCCCACTTCTTGTGCACCCTTCCTTGGCACTTCTGGTCTTTCCCCAAGCAGCTCCCCAGTGCTGGGATTCACCTGCTGGGTCTAAGAAGCAGCCCAACACACCTCCCAGAACTCCCTGAGTGTTAATTTTTGCTCCCCCATCATCCACCAACATCCCCTGAGGTGCCAAAGTCCTCATCTCCTGGTCCTGCCAGTTGGGTAGAACTGGTGGAGTTGCTCCCATCAGCATCATTTCCCCCTTCACCACCCTGGGGAACTGATGACAGCCAGGGGGAAATTGAGCCACTGCTGCTAATAATGGGCCCCTCTGAGAGAGGATTGCAAAGCAGTCACTTCCAGAGAGGAACCAAGTGAACTGTGAAGGAGAAAAACACAGCCTGCTACACCTGGGAGCTTGGTATCCATCACCCTGAGGGAAAGCAAACATGCCTCTGGAAAGAGAGCCCCAGACAGGCAGAAATCTTCCCAGCCAAGGTACATTTCAGATCCTGCCAAACTCATCTATCACAGGCCAGTAAGAAGAGGGAGTGGCTGTAGGTACAACTTCAGAGGTCTTCCTACTCACAGCCCCAGCTTCCCACAGCTGAAGTATCTTTCCCAGTCACTTCCAGGCTCAGCCAGTTTGGAGCAGAGGAGGGAGGGGTAAGCGATTCACCAGGCAGAAGCAAAAAGCTTCACGGCAGCATCAATTCCTTCCCACCGAGGGGCACCACACGTCTGGTCTCCACAGGAGGCAAATCGTGCTGCGACTTGATCTGCCTTCCAAGGGAGCCGAGGCTCTGACAGCTTCTGGGGAGGGTGGGAGAGCAAGAACCCCAGGGGGAAAGCAGCCCTGGAGAGGAGCTATCGACTTTCAGAAAGAGAAAACGCTGCCTGTTTCAGGCCATTTGTAAGGGTGAAAGACAGAGGATGCTCAAGGGAAGGCAATTTGTTCTTCCTACATCACCTCAAGAGAAGCACAGCTATGAAAGAGATCATCCTCCTCCTCAGCTGAGCAGGAGGCAGGGAGCAGCCAGCACCTTCCCCTCCTGCAACCTCAGCTGGAAGCCCAAGTTCCAGCCTGCGAGGTCTGCAGAAACAGCAGGATGCTGGCGTGCCACAGGGAGGCACAGAGTACAAACCCAAGGGCAAAGGTGTATGGATCCCTGGATGGAAAATGCCTTTTCTGTGAGGCTTTAGGGGCAAGCAGGTGGGTGTTTAATATCCCAATCACAGATCCCAGCAGATGTGAGCATCCCACCCCTGCTGCCCTTGGCTTGGAGGAATTGAAGTCCTGCCTGCCCTGTGATGGCAAATCCTCTTCATGCTCCTTGAGTGTTGCAGGCAGGGGGAGGCAGCCCTGCCTGCTCCCTGCCCACAAGAAGGAGCCACAAACTCCTTGCAGCAAAGCCAAGGATTTTTATTTGTTCCTCTAAGTTGAGTTTTGGTCCAATAGCTCCTTCCAGAGCCAGGCATGATTGTCCTCTGGCTACAAACACATCCCCACAGCCCACCACTCGAGACTTCCTTCACTCATGGAAAGTGAATGACACCTTCAAGCACACCAACCAACCACTGCCACTGCTCAAGGAGGGCAGACACAACACAAACAGGCTTCAGTTCCTACATCCAGGCCATTCCTCCCCCCTCCAGAGCACCATGTGGTCAAAGGATTCCTTGGCACCAAAGCCTCTCAGGGACCCTCTGCACGGTTTCACCCCAGCGGGGATCACCACGACCCTGCCAGCAGCAGCTCCGCAGGAACAGACGTTTG
>VXBD01014523.1:184172-196769 GCA_013399975.1 Indicator maculatus | reverse complement strand
TCCCTTCCAACCTGAGCCATTCTATGATCTTTTCTCTTTTTCCTGGTATTGCAAGAAATATCTATTATAAATCAGGAGAGAGAGAAAAATGCCATTTCTTGTTAATTTATTTTTTTTATTGTTTTGAATTGTTTTGCTGAAGTTTTTCTCCTTACAAAGCAGGCAGCTGTGCAAAATAAAAGATCTTCCTTCAGAGCAGGGGCAGTAGGCACAAAAAAACCCCAAACATCTGGAGTTGTTGTGTTTGTTGGTTGATTATCAACATTCTGCTGCTTTCAATAGCAAAGGGAATGTTGAGGCACATTCTCCAGGGATGTGCTGTTGTTGAGTTCATGTAGGAAATGTAAATTCTAATGCCTCAAAACTGATGCATTGAAAGCAGAGTTAATATTTATAGCAGCTGTGGAAAATGAGAGGCTTTCTGCCAGGGTGATGAGAATGGGAGAATTTTTATTGAAGCATCAGGAGAGTGGCTGCTCTTTCACTTTCTTAGGGTTTGGGGGGTAGGGGAGGGTGGTTGCTTTCTTCTCTTTATAGACATCTGAGTTTTTTTCCTGGAGAGGGAACTCAAATGAAGGAGAGCAGTTCATAGGCTGATGGCAGAATGATGAATCAAGGGAGAAAGGTGGATGGACAAGGGGCACAAAGTTTAATCCAGGAAGTTCCACCTGAACAGGAGGAGAATCTTGTGTGGTGAGGGTGCTGAGGCCTGGAGCAGCAAGCTGCTGTGGGTGCCCTGCTTTAGCAGGGGGTTGGACTGGATGAGATCCAGAGGTCCCTTCCAATCCTCATAATTCCATGATTCTCCCATCTGCCATAAACCTTGTTCACACCTCAGTTCATCCTACAGCAGGCTCCAGACCTTTCACCTGCTTTGTCCATCTGCATTGCTGGTGGCTTGTGCAAAGCCCCTCCTGTCAATGCAGAGGGCATTGCAGTGTGACCCCTCGCCCAGACGTGTCCATTCCTTTCTGATTAACCAAGGTGCTGTGCCCTCCTCTAACAGCAGCCAACCACTAATTCAGGTCATTTTATCTCTAACACCATGCTACAGTTCCTCTTCTCTCCTGTTTATGGCAGTCCTCTAGCAGATATGTCATTTGAAGTAACTTAGGTGACAGCCCAGCGAGTGGCTAGGTGACTGCTGGAATGCTTTTCTGTGTGGACATGCTTTGGCAGGTGCTGAGTTTGTTCTGCAGTTGCACTTGGAGAATGTGAGCTTTGGTAAAGGACACCTCTCTGAGGAAATACTGCTAGAAGCTGAAGCTGGGTCATATAGAGAAAGCTGCCCAGGAGCAAAATGTCCAGGAGGGTTTGGAATCTCCCCACAGGAGACTCCACAACCTCTCTGGGCAGCCTGCTCCAGGCCTCCAGCACCCTCACAACAAACAACTTTCTCCTCTTCAGGTGGAACCTTTTGGGAACAACTGGGTTTCAGTTTGTGCCTATTGCCCTTTGGCCTGTCCCTGGGCACCACTGAGCAGAGTCTGTCCCCAGCCTCTTGCCCCCCGCAGCTCCTTTATCTCTTGCTGGGCATTGCTCAGATGCCCTCTGGGGCTGCTCTTCTGCAGGCTCTCAGCCCCAGGGCTCTCAGACTTTGCTCCTCACAGAGCTGCTCCAAACCCCACAGCAGCTTTGTAGCCTCCAGTGGGCTCTCTCCAGTAGTTCCCTGTCTCTCACAAACTGGGGAACCCATAACTGGACACCATAGCTCAGGTGTTACGTGACTTGGGCAGAGTTGGAGGGGAGGAGGACCTTGTTTGACCTGCTGGCAATTACATAAACCCAGCTGCAAACCCAATGTGGCTTCAACTGTCTTCCTCTGCCTTTGGTCTGCACTCAGGTCAGGACAAGTGTGCAGCTAAAATGAATTCGTTCAGCCTTGTGGCAAGGCAGCAGCACCAACTGCTTTGCTGTAAGGGGTTCAGGGTGTCAGAAGGCTGCTCCTTTGTTTCTGTGATTACTCATCTGCCTGCACAAACCAGCAACAGTGGCACCTTTGGAGCACAATAGCAGAGATTGGAGGATGCTCAGGACAGCCTCCCTCCACCGCATCCCTAATTGAGGCATTGAGCTGTGGACAGGCAGGAGGCACAGCAATTGTTCAAGGCATTTACTGTGCCTGTTCTTGGGAAGGCTTCTCCTGCATTCAAATAAGGATAAACCACTTCATCGTGGAGGTTCTGGCTTGGTTCATTATTATTATTATTATCTTTTTTTTTTCCCATGCTCAGAAATCTCATGGCTGGATGAAATCAATGCTGCCATTTCATTTTCTAGTCTTGAAGCTGGAGAATGTCAGTGGAGTGATTTATTTCTAGAGACAATGCAGTTCCAGGCTGGAAATGAGCAATAATATTGTGTATGCTTGAAAATGTTAAGGTGTGAACAGGCCAAGCCGTGCAGAAATTGAGTGTGTAAGAGAAAATTCAAGCTAATTCCTGCAGCAGCTAATTCCTGCAGCAGCTGCACCAGCACCAGCTCACCTCCTCACAGCAGGCACACATGATTTGCCCATTTGTATTTCCCATATGCTCCAGATCTGTGGAACAAGGAGTTGCTCTGCAGGAGATGTGGCCACCTGCATGTATTAGCTGGCAGCCCAGCACCATGGGGCCAGGCTGTGAGAACATGTGGGGACCTGGAGGGGACCTCTCCAGGCTGGAAAGTGTTGGAATACCTTGGGTGGGGAAACTGGGGGAGAGTGGAACTCTGCCATGCTGAGACAGGAGGACACAGAGCTGTTGGAGTGAGGCCAGAGGAGACCACAAAGATGATCCAAGGGCTGGAGCAGCTCTGCTGTGAGGCCAGGCTGAGGGAGCTGGGGGTGTTCAGTCTGGAGAAGAGAAGGCTCCAGGGGGACCTCAGAGCTGCCTGCCAGGACCTGAAGGGATCCTGCAGGAAGGCTGCAGAGGGACTTTTCCTGAGCAGCAGAATGGTTTGAAGCTGAGGCAGAGCAGGGTTAGAGTGGAGCTGAGCAAGAAGTTATTGAGCAGGAGGGTGGTGAGACTCTGGCACAGGCTGCCCAGGGAGGCTGTGGCTGCCTCCTTGCTGGGAGTGTTGAAGGCCAGGCTGGATGAGACCTTGAGCAGCTGAGTCTAGCTGAGAGGTGTCCCTGGACATGATGTGGAGATTGAAGCAGATGATGTCAGAAGTCCCTTCCAACCTGAGCCATTCTGTGACTTCTGAGGCCAGCCAGGCAAGGCTGGGTGGAAAAGCATTAAAATAATGCGAAGAAAAGAGAATGAATGGAAAGAAGGAATGAAGGAACACCCATTTCTGTGGAAAAAAAAATAGATAGTGGAAAGCAAAATGAAAACAAAGGTTGAGAGAAGGGGAAAGAAAATCAAACATCTTATGTTGAGAGTGTAATGAGGACGAGGAACTGCAATGACTTGTTTATAAGCCTAATTTAAAGCCACCCCTTGTTACTGAGACCCAGCAGCAAGGCTGGCATGGCTGGGATGATAGAATCAATAGTGAGAACTTTCTCAAGAGGAATCAATTAGTGGGAAGAAAAAGTATAAAGAGTGGCATTTTATCATAAAATTGATATTAGTTCTCTCCTATCCCAGGAGCAAACAATCTTCAGTGCCTTGAGGGACAAAGCTGACATCAGCTTTGTGCTGATGTGTTCAGCAGGTTCCCCAGGTGTGTACCTGAATATCCTTTACACCAGAAGCAATGGTGCTGGGGAAGATGGAAATGTCAAAAAGCAAAAGCCAATGCATTTTCCTTCATCAAAAGGGCCTGCAGGGGGAGAGGTACAGGGTGGGAGCATCCCTTTGCCCATGTTCCACTGAATTAGGATACAGGGCAATGGGCACAAACTGTGACCCAGGAGCATAAAGAAAATCTTTGAGACTGACAGAACCCTGGAACAGGCTGTCCAGAGAGGCTGTGGAGTTTCTTCCTCCGGAGAGTCTCAAACCCCACCTGAACATTGTTATCCTGGGCAAGATGTTCTGCTTTAGCAGGGGGTTGGACTAGGTGATCTCCAAAGGTCCCTTCCAGTCACCACCCTGCTGGGGTTCTGTGTGGATTCAGACAGCTGATAAGGAAAAGTCTGACCTCAGAGCATGCTGCAAGTTCAAACTGAACAGCAGAGTTTTCCTTGACACTTAGAATATACCAAGGAGAAGAAAAGTTCTGTCTTAAGCTTACAAGTTATCTCCAGCTGGTTTATTTCCTGTGCAAAACCAGAACAAAGTCCAAGAGCTTGGTAATCCACAAGTTTCAAAGCTGGGAAAAAAATAGGAGCCAAACAAACTGTAGGAAATAATTTGAGCTGAGCAGGGTGTGAATGCTGTCTGGGGTCACAAACAACACAGGGCTTTGCTGGGTTGATTGGTAAGCTGGGCTCAAACACCACCAGCTCTTTATTTACCCTGAGGGTGGTGGAACACTGGAACAGGTTGCCCAGGGAGGTGGTTGAGGCCCCATGCCTGGAGATACTCAAGGTGAGGCTGAACAGGGCTCTGGGGAACCTGATTTAGGTGAGGATGTCCCTGTTGACTGCAGTGGGGTTGGACTGGATGAGCTTTGGAGGTCCCTTCCAGCCCAGCCCAGCCCAGCCCATTCTATGCTGCTGTGATTCAGTACCAGTGAATGTGGTCTTAGGGCTGGTCTGAGGAAGGTGACTGATTCCCTGTGCTGAAGAACTTGGTCCTGAGAATAAGCAACTCTGAGGGCTTATGGCTCATGGTGTGAGCTGAACATGAGCTCAAGAAAACCAAGGACTGAGTAATTTATGTTAGTCATATTGGACAGAGAGCAAGAAAATCAACTGTGGGGAAAAATACAATGTGATTGATTAGCCAGCAATTGATCCAGCCCCAGCACACCCAGCCCTTTGACAGGGAGGCAGTTAAGCTGTGGAGGAACTTTGCAGGCATCACTTTGTATTTCTCCTCACTGTGAATGATTGGTACAAGACAATTTCTTTTCTAAGGAAGAATATTCTTGCTGGATGAGGTTTGTGGCTTGTGTTGAGCAGGAAGTCAGAGCTGATCATTGCATTGAGACTGACTTCAAGGCAAAAATGGGACTTAAGGTAGTCAATATCATTCCTAAACCTATAAATATCATCTCTATATTGTTAGTACATACCCTTCCTAAATAGAAGTAACATCTGACTTGTGAAAACTTTATTACAGCACAGTGGGGACTTTTAGGGATCACCTAGTCCAAGCCCCCTGCTAAAGCAGGGCATCCACAGCAGCTTGTCCAGGGCCAGGGGGGGTTGGAAGCTGAAGCTGGGTCATACAGAGAAAGCTGCCCAGGAGCAAAATGTCCAGGAGGGTTTGAAATCTCCCCACAGGAGACTCCACAACCTCTCTGGGCAGCCTGCTCCAGGCCTCCAGCACCCTCACATCAGACAAGTTTCTTCTCCTCTTCAGATGGAACTTCCTGGGTTCCACTTTGTGCTCACTGCCCCTTGTCCTGTCCCTGGGCACCACTGACAAGAGCCTGGCCCCAGCCTCTTGCCCCCTGTCCTTTAGATAATTATCATCATTGCTCAGCTCCCCTCTGGGGCTGCTCTTCTCCAGGCTCCCCAGCCCCAGGGCTCTCAGCCTTTTCTCCTCACAGACCTCCTCCAGGCCCCTCAATATCTTCATAGCCTCCAATGGGCTCTCTCCAGTAGTTCCCTGTCTCTTTTGAACTGGGGAGCCCAGCACTGCACCCAGTGCTGTGGATCTGACCTCACATTATTTAGACTTTTTCTAAATAATACTTCAAGAACATTAATTTCTTGTGATCTCTGCAGAACAGAGATTGATTGGCTCCTCTCTTGATTGGACACTGCTATCTGAATCCTGTTTCTGTTCAGTTCGTGTCTTTAAAAAGACCCAAACAAGTGGAGTGACCTCACAAGACACCGAATCGTGGTTCCAAGCTTTCCAAGCTTGCCTCAGGAAGCTGAGTGTGATTCACAGAAGCTGAAGCCCATTCCCATGATACCCATTACAACACAGCCATTTCAGCCTGATCTAAAAGTGGAGCACTTGAATGACACCCAAATAATCAGGAATCCCTTTGAATACCTAAAGCAGAGGCAGTCTGAGCATTGCTCTGTGGCAGAAGACTCTTCTGACCTCTGCATTCTCTTTATTTTTCTTTCTGTTTTCACCAAGTTGTAAAGCAAAGGTTGTGAATCTTGTAGTGCATATGGTTCAAAGAGTGTGTTCTTGAGAGACAAGGCAAAGATAGATGTTGCTGGGCTTGTATTTCTGCTGAATAACAAATGAATTTGGGGACTTGATAAGGCAGGGTCAGAGACTGGTCTCCATCTGCACTGTCTGACCCAAATTAGATCAGAAATCAGTGGGCTGTCAAGAATGAATCACACTGAAGTACCTAATAATATAACTGAGTCCCTGACTGGAAGAGATGGGAGGGGTTTTCACATTTGAAATGCTAAAAGGACACCAAAAAAAAAAAAAAAAAGAAAAGAAAAGAAGCGGGGGGATCTGAGACAGTGAGCCGGTTGCAGTGGCTCTGTGGCTGAAAGCAGCCCCACTACAAGATGAGTGTTTTCTGGCTAAATAATGACCCAGGCTGTAGCTCTTGTGTGGCTGAAGGCTGCTTTGGGTTTGATTTGATTTGCACTCGTGGTCATTTTCTAACCAATGTCTGAAGGAAATTTCAGGAAGCATTTGAGTTGTGTCCAGCTGAGCCCTCTCGGAGCTAGGGAAGCAGTGGGGTTCTGCGGGCAGCCATCCAGCCGGGGCACTGGGGACCCCAGGAGTCCCCCAGGAGAAAGGCACTTGCTGCTGCCAGCAGATGACAACAGCCACTCCATCACTGCACAGCCTTTCAGCAGTGCCCCTCCTCCTCTGCCTCTCACTCCACCCTCCAGCTGTTGGGGCACTGCATGCCCTGCCCCCTGGGTGCCAGCCCTGGTGTGACAAGGTGTTGAATTACTGTTCCACTCTGTCTGGAAGGGGATGGGCTGGCTTGCTTTTATTTTTTACTTCTTTAAGTTTCCTCAGATAGGGTCACAGTCATTAAATCCAGACATTTATGCTGTTCACAACGCCTGGATCCCCTGCCATCAAACCCAAGAGGAGCAGTCTGTGGTGGAGCTACCAGGGAGGAATTTCAATTCAGTAGGAGCCAACGGGCTGTATTATTCCAGGCTGTTCTCTTGTCAATAGGTGGCAATAATATCCTTCACTGCAGCCACTTAATGTATGTTTACAATTTCCCTCCTCCCCAGTTGGAAATTTTATAGCATAGTCTCCAGTTATTTATATCTGCAAAGTTCTGCATTTCCACCCTTATAATTTTTCATGTCACTGTGGGCCAGATATGGGGGAGGTACAGCAATGGCTCTACCTTTATTGAAGCTGACACTTTGCCTTGCATGGAATGAGCGTTCTATATGCAGCCCCCAAACCATTAGCATTCCAGTTTGGGTTCGCTGTCAACTAATCTGCTCCAAAATATTTGCATGAAATCAAATTTATGTAGCGGCCAGATATGTGCATTAAAGCCCAGACTTTCACGAGCCGGGCTGCTGTTGCTGTTGGTTCAATATTTCAAGCCCAGAGTCGTCCCTGGGCAGCCTCCCTCCTTCCCGGGAGCAGGCAGACGACGCTCGCCACAAGAGCTGTCGCTGTTCCCCTCTCGGGTGCTGATTTATGCAGCAGGACCCCCCAGCATCTCCAAACAGGCGATTTCTCCTGGCTGCCCGGAGGGTGATGACATTCAGACTTCTTGCAAATATGTCACCTTTGAAGTCTATGGAGTGAAAAATGTCTCTTTTTGTTTGCTGAGTCTCTTTGAGCACGCTCAGATGGAAGACAATGGAGTCTGTAAAGCACTCAGGCACAAAGGGAAATGGAAGAGGATGGACACTGTCCAGTGCTTACAGTGGACAATCTGCTGTCCTTCAGACTGCCTCCCCTGGTCTCTGAGAAGATGTCAGCACTCCTTCTGTAACAGTTCTGTCCTGCTCCAGCCCGACAACTGTGGGTGTACAACATCAGTGGTTACTCAGGAGTCGTTTTCAGAGATTCACAGAATGGGTTGGGTTGGAAGGGACCTCAAGGATCATCCAGTCCCAACCCCCTGCCATGGGCAGGGACACCTCCCACCAGCCCAGGTTGCTCAAGGCCTCATCCAGCCTGACCCTGAACACCACCAGCAAAGGACATCCACAACCTCCCTGGGCAACCTGTTCCAGGTCCCCCCACCCTCACTCTCAAGAATTTCTTCCTCATCTCCAGTCTCAGTCTCCTCTCTCCCAGCCCAAAGCCACTGGCCCTCATCCTGTCACTCCCAGCCCTTGTCAAAATCCCTTCCCATTTCCCTGTGAAGGACTTTAGAGATTCCAGCATTTTTAGATCCCATCCAGACCACAGTCAGACAGGCCCTGTGTCTAAGGTTCCTACACAGCATCCACTAATATGTTCCTGACATCCTTCTGATACCAGAAACCAGGCTGAATCCTGAATGCTACAATCACTAAGGTTAGAAAAGACCTCCAAGCCCACACAGTGCAAGCACTGACCCAGCACTGTGACGTCCCCTGCTGAACCGTGTCCTTCATCACCACAACTAGGCATTCTTTTGAACGCTTCCATGGATGGGGACTCCACCACTGCCCTGGGCAGCCTGTTCCAGGGCTTAAGCACTCTTTGAGGGAGTAACTTGTTCCCAGTGTGCAGCCTACCCCTGCCCTGGTACAAGGTGAGGCTGTTTCCTCTTGCCCTGGCGCCGGCTGCCACGTCCCTGCACACTCATTCTCCTCCTGTTGTCCCGTGCAGCAGAGTTAGCTCTCTCTCTCCATATCAGCCATGCTAACCTTGCCAGACTGAGTTTGTGAAAACTTTCTGGTATTGATCTCTCCTGGTTTCATCACATCTTCTCCAGCAGATTGCTTTTGGGCTGGGCACTGAGGGAATGCTGATTAGTGAGGCTTGTTTATTGTAACACCGATGGAGAATGACAATGAGCTTCCTGCTAGAAATGTCCTGCCTGCAGCATTGTGGTTCCAGGAGAAGTGAAGGTTAAATGCAGATAACAACACTGGCAAGGAGCTGCACTACATCTAAGTGTGGTGTGGGAATCCTGGGGCAGGGCTTTGGTTGGTGATCGTTGGTTTCAGGAGCAGGGGTCTAAGGCTGGATCCAAAGGAGAAGGTAGCTGCTTAACCGAGGTGGGTGTCTTGAGTTGAGCTGGAGCAGCACTGATTCTGCTCAGGACTCTGAGTGCCCAGCTCAGGCTCTGCTCACTCAGGCTCTTGCTGAAGCTCAGAGCAGCTTGGCACAGCCAGGGGCTGCTGCTAGCAGGCAGAAGCTGATGGGCAGAGGTCCTGCCAAGGCCTGGGGGGCACAAAGCCTCTGCCTCACACTTGCTGCTCTGCACACCAAGGGCACTGCCACAGCTCTGCCCCACCTTGGGGGGCAAGAAGGCAGAGGGGGCAGCTGTGGGGAGGAGCAGACAGCACAGCTGAGCCTCAAGTGCCCCCCAAGGGATTGCAGCCCATGGAGGGCATCTGCAACAGCAAGCTGAGGGATCCCCAGGCTCAAGCCTCTTCTACCCTGGCTCCTGTCCCAGCAGGACTCTGTCCCTTCTGCCTTCCAGCTCCATCCCTGTCTTCCTCAATCCAGCTCCAGAATCCAGCTCCTGAATCTGGTTCCCATCTGCTGCTGAGTCCAGGCTGGGACTTGCCCAGTGCCTGCCCCCAGCAGCAGTGGTGCCAGTGGTGCCATCCTTGCCCTCAGGGCTTGGGTTCCATGGTGCTTTGTGTCTCTGTGTCTCTATCTCATGGCATTGTTCTTCTTTCCATCCCAACTGGCTTAGTTTCTTTCTCAGCCCATCAGCCTCTCTCCCTTTTCCCTTTCTCTTCCATTTGGGAAGGCAGAGGGCTTCATGGAGAGCCTCTGGCACTTGTCTAGTGGCTGACCCCCCCATAAGACAGAGTTTTGTCCCAACTGCCTGCCTGCTCATCCAACACCTAACTGCTGCCCAAGAGGTGCCAGCTGCCCCTTCACTATGAAATATGTGGACTCTGGAGCAGTTCTGTTGTTTCCATGGTAATGTAGCAGAGCAGAGACATTCCGGGCTTGGCTTGGTGTTTTAGGTGTATAAATTCTGCCCAAATTCATTCCAGCCTTCAAGGCTAAAAATAATAACTTTTTTTAAAAGCACTGATAGTGCAAACATCCTGGGAGATAAATCTTTTGCTTCATTTTGGAGTCCCTGTGACTAAACGATTGTACTTATTCCTTGCTGATTGTTATCCTTCCTGCTTGATTAAACAGTGTTTGGTAAGTTTGCACTGTCCTAATCTATGGTAGAGCCTCTGGAAAGCCCTGGGGGTCTGCATTATCTCCATCCCCTGAGGTCTTTCAAGAGCAACCTGCTTGGATCCAGGAAGTCTGTGCCTTGAACAGATATCTGAGTACAACAAAATGTGCTGCTCTGTTGGGTGGAGCAAGGTGGCACATTTATTCATTTTGATGTGTGTGGTGGTGTTTAGAAGTGTTTCAACAAGCAGAGACGGGAGAAGCTTTGATAGATGGAATGGTCCCCAAACACGTGCTCAGCATCCCTCAGTCCCTCTCCTCCACCTCCTGCTGTGTGGTACACAAGGTGCTCCCAATACAGTCACACAGTCACAGCATGGTGGGGCTTGGAAGAGACTCCTGGAGGTCATCAATTCTGACCCTCCCTGCTAAAGCAGGATCACAATGCCCAGGGTCACCATGTCCAGGTGGCTTTGAAAGCTCTCCAGACAAGGAGATCCCATAACCCCTCTGGGCAGCCTGCTCCAGGGCTTCAGAACCCTCACACCAAGGAATTTTCTCCTTCTGTTCCTGGGTTCCAGTTTGCTCCCATTGTCCCTTGTCCATCTCTGCAGGTTTGTGATGCTGCAAGAGAAATATAATGTGAAGAACATGACTAAGATTTTCTTTTTTGTCACAGCTGGAAGGAAACAGACAAGATTTTACTGCTCTCTGAAATAACCCTTTGCAAAAACTGCTGCATGTCTGCAACAACTGAGTGGTAGGGATGAAAAATACATAGAGGACTTTTTTTTTCTTTGAACTTGTGATTAGCAGATTTTGAAACTTGAGTTTTAGCAAGCTAGCAGAGCTGGGTTAAGAGTTGGACTTGATGACCCTAAAGGTCTCTCCCAACCACAATGATTCTATGATTCATTTTCCACAGGAGCCCAAACCTCCCTGAAGGTGCCAGGTTCACAGAGCGGTGAGAGCAGCTCTGCTCTTTGTGTGCTCCCAACGAGTGGTAAGACCTGGGAGAGTTACATAGGAATGTGGAGGTAATTACATGGAAAATAGTGGCACGGGAAAATTAGAATGACAAAGGCAGCAGCAATTAGGAGTTGAAAAGAGAGCTATAGAAGAGGGATGAGGGTATTAGTGCAATAGATTCTAAGTTGTAGGTAAACAGAAACGCTCTTGAAGGAAGAGTGTAGACAGCAGGGTACAAAACAATTAGAATAGTGTAGGAAAAGAAAAAATGCAGTGGATGAATGAATGTTAATTACTAATTACAGAGGAGCAGCACATAAAATATATAGAGCTTGGTACATAGCTGGAGGTCCCTTCCAACCCAGACTGTTCTGTGATTCTGTGATTCTGTAAAGTTTTGGCTTTTTACCACCTCTCCCATGTGTAAGGTGCATGCAGTGGAGTACTGATGGTAGAAATCTGTGTTAACATACAAATTGCCTTCCAAGTGGGTTGCTTAAAGCAGGCTTTGGAAAATCTGATCCTCCCCCCTTTTTTTTTTTTCCTTTTTTTTTTTTTAAGTATTTAATTTGTTCTCTTCTCCCGTCAGCCACACCAACACCTAATTCTGCCAAAGAGACTGAAAGGATTTCATGGTGCAAGTTGTGCTCTAAGTACACAAGAGCCTAACAAGGCAGCAAGCGAGGCAGGCGCCGGCGAGGAGTCACTGCTAGACAAGGCAGATGCTGTGTTTTGATTCCTGAAGAATTTTCTCCGGCATTAAAATGCATATTTCCTTTCTTGTCAAGGCGTCAGGCCCCGAAACTCTGCTGCTTTGAGATTGCAGAGCTACAAAGGAAACACATTCAGCCTTTCCCGGCTTTCTCTGACTCGGGCTGCAGAAGCAGCGTAAAGATATTCTAATTATCTCCCTCAAACCACACCTCCTTCAGAGAGGACAAAGAAAAGAGGCTCCCTGAGAGGCAGGGCTGCTGCTTAGTGCCTAATCTGTGAGCGGGCAGGGTGGACTGTGCTGAACAATCCCTCTCAGAGCAGGGAACTCGCACACTTCCCCTGTCGGTGGGACCTGCTGCATCTTGGGGTGCCAGATGCAATCCCAAGGAGCTCCTGTTTATCCCAGGCTTGTCTGGAAACCTCCTCCTTCTGGAGGTAACCTTGTGTTTGGATCACTTTGCTGTTGGTGGTATTGGCATCTGAGCTCTCAAATATTTTCTTAACTGGCCACATGCCAGAGCTATTGGTGCTGGCTGAGGACCAGCTGTGCTGTATGGGATGGGGCAGCCAAGCACGCAGAAGGAATGAACATCACTTTCTAACCATGCTTAAGCCCCCCAAAGCCTTGCTTGTGGTTTGGTGGTTTTTTTTGTTTGGG
>VXBD01014523.1:164969-181349 GCA_013399975.1 Indicator maculatus | reverse complement strand
GAGCTTCTTGTGGCAGACAGTGTCAAAGGCTTTGCTGAAGTCCAGGCAGACTCCATCCACAGCCTGCCCTGCACCCACCAGGCACTAACCTGATCAAAAAAGCAGATCAGGTTGGTCAGGCAGGACCTGCTCCTCCTGAATCCATGCTGGCTGGGGCTGATCCCTTGACCATCCTGTAGGTTCTGTGTGGTTGCACTCAGGATGACCTGCTCCATAACATTGCCTGGCACTGAGGTCAGGCTGACAGGTCTGGAATTTCCTGGTTCCTCCTTCAGGCCCTTCTTGTGGATGGGCATCACCTTGGCTAGCCTCCAGTCATCAGGGACCTCACCTGTGAGCCAGGACTGCTGATAAATGATGGAGAGGGGCTTGGGCAGCTAATCTGCCAGGATAAAACAGTTAGGTTAAACAATTAGGTTAAAACAGTTTGTTTCTTTGTTTTAGTTTGTTTTATTCTTTTTCAAATCTTGCCTGGTTTCCATGATTCAGGACCAAATAAATATAGAATCACAGAATGGCTCAGTTTGGAAGGGACCTCAGAGATCATCTATATAATTGTCTCTAGCTTTCTCCTGCCTTGGCACTAATTGCCATCAGGAGTTGATCAATGACTTGCTGAGGGATTGATTGAATTTTTCAAGTTTCAAATCACATAAAGCTAACTTTGAGTTGCTGATGTTGATTTTCTGCTGCACCACTGCCACAGAGGATCTCACAATGTTAGCCCAAGTCCCTGGTGATGCTCTGACAAGCACCACAGAAAACCGCCAGAGTCGAGGAGCTGCTGCTGTGGGATCAGAGCCAGGGATTGATGAAGAAGCTTCAGAGGTAAAAGAAGGTTTGAAGAGATCTGGTGGCTGTATGCAAAACCACCTGAATGGGACCCTGGACACCCTGCTCTGACTGACATTGCTTTAACAGGGGAGTTGGATTAGATGATCTCCAGAGGTCCCTTCCCAGCCCACCATTGTGAAATCTCAGTCATTANCTCTTCTCCTCTCCAGGCTGAATAAAATGGATTTGATAACAAAAAACCACCAACTTTCCACCCCCCATAAAAAAAAGCCCCCAACAAAACAACAAAAACATAAAACCTCCCCCTCAATCCCCAAAAGAGCCAACCCCAACCCCCAAAGGAAATCCCATCCCCCAAACAGGGAGTACCAGAGCAATCAATAGTGTGAGGAAGGTTTATCAGATGCTCTCAGATGGCAACCCAAAGGTGGATGGCAGGGCAAGGCTTTGAATGAACCAAAATAGTTCCTGCACACAACCTGCAATTAACCTTTGGAGCTTTTTCTCACTAGATAACTTGAAAACCCAGAGCTTAGAAGGATAGCAAAGGGATTATTTGATATCCAGGTGGATAATGAGGAGATCAGGATTTATTAAGGAAAAGCAGAATGCATCAGAGGAACCCTCCTGGGCTCAGGATTTCAAACTGACAGGATCAGAAACATTAAGGGACAGGAGTGGGCAGGCAGAGCCCTGAGGGCAGGTTTTTCACCACTGGGTCATTTGCATCCTCATCAAACCTTGTGATTTTAATTTTTTTTCTCATTACACTTAGTGCTGAGAGCCCAGATCAGCTGTAAGATTGAGGAGTCTGTCAGACTAAGATAAATATCACAATTTTAAAATCCCTAGGACCTTTTAAGAGCAAAGAGTTGTTCTGGTCATAGATCTGGCAGTATTTACAACCCTATGAAGGGCTCTGTGAAGTATTTTAAGTGTGCAGTAAAACTGAGGCTCAACCTTTTTAAGACTAACCTCACACATTTGGAGGGGATTTTGCTACCCACTGGATTGTGCTCACTCCCAGCACAGAGATGTGGGCATGTAGGCTGGAGGGGAGAAGGCTGAGAGGGGGTCTGAGCAATGGCTATCAATATCTGAGGGGTGGGAGTCAGGATGAAGGGTCCAGGAGCTTTTGAGTGGTGCCCTCTGACAGGACAAGAAACAACAGGGACAAGCTGGAACCCAGGAGGTGTCACCTCCCCATGAGGAGACACTTCTGTGTGGTGAGGGTGCCAGAGCCCTGGAGCAGGCTGGCCACAGAGGTTGTGGAGTCTCCTTCTCTGGAGAGATTCCAACCCTACTTGGATGTGTTCTGTGTGCCCTGCCCTGGGTGCTCCTGCTCTGGCAGGGGGGTTGGACTGGGTGATCTCTGGAGGTCCCTTCCAAGCCCTAACCTTCTGTGATTCTGTGACTCTGTCTGATGCACTCTGGCTCATAGATGCCAGCAGTAACTGGAACATCAGCTTCAGGGTGTCTGCTGTTCACCCAAGCCTCCAGCACTGTGAGAAATGCCTGCAGGTCAGAAATGCCTGAGGTCTGGTCTCTGAAGCTTCCTCCAGATGTTGCTACACTTACTCCTTCATGTTCTTACAGCTGAAGCCTGTCAGGACTAGAGCAGCTCAGCAAGTACCTCTCAACCCTAGGAGATGAATTAACCAACAGACAGTAGCCAAGCAAGCTCTGGAAGGACATTTGGCCAGAGTAGTGCTAGGGACCAAGCTGATACCATCAGTGAGGGAGCCTGAAGTGACTGAGGTCTTCTTTAGGTTCTCCCCTGTATTTTTGAGGCTTGAAGTGGAATAACTTATCCTTAAATATTTCACTGAGTGAGGTTTGCAATATGCAGAAGATTTAAGTCACAGAATTGTCAGGGTTGGAAGGAACCCCAAGAGTCATCCAGTTCCAACCCCCTGCCATGGGCAGGGACACCTCACACCACAACAGGCTGCTCAGAGCCACGTCCAGCCGGGATGTAAAAACCTCCAGGGATGAGGCTTCCACCACCTCCCTGGGCAATGTCTGCCAGTGTCTCATCACCATAGCATCACAGAATGGTCTGGGTTGGAAGGGACCTCCAAAGCTCATCTAGTCCAAGAGGGACATCCTCCACTAGATCAGGTTGCCCAGAGCCCTCTCCAGCCTCACCTTCAATATCTCCAGGGATGGAGCCTCAACCACCTCCTTGGGCAACCTGTTCCAGTGTTCCACCACCCTCATGGTGCAGGACTTGTTCCTCACATCCAATCTGAATCTACCATCCTCTAGCTTGGAGTCCAGAGCTGCTGACTGCTTGTGAAAATAATCCCACTTAGAGACCTCAGGAGGTTCAACAAGACCAAGTGCAGGGTCGTGCATCTGGGTCGAGGCAATCCCAAGCACAAATACAGCCCTGAGGAGAGGAACTTGGGGGTGCTGGGGATGAGAAGCTCAACAGGAGTCATCAGTGAGCACTTGCAGCCCAGAGAGCCAAGCAGAGCCTGGGCTGCAGCAAGAGAAGTGTGGCCAGCAGGGCCAGGGAGGGGATTCTCCCCCTCTGCTCCACTCTGGGAGACCACACCTGGAGCTCTGTGTCCAATTCTAGAGCCTCTATTACAAGAGGGATCTGGACATGCTGGAAGGTGTCCAGAGAAGGGCCATGAGGATGAGCAGAGGGCTGGAGCACCTCTCCTATGAGGACAGCCTGAGAGAGTTGGGGCTGTTCAGTCTGGAGAGGAGAAGGCTCCAAGGTGACCTTCTTGTGGCCTTGCAGGATCTGAAGGGGGCTCCAAGAAAGCTGGGGAGGGACTTTTTAGGATCTCAGGTAGTGACAGGACTGGGGGGAATGGAACAAGGCTGGAAGTGGGGAGATTCAGACTGGACATGAGGAAGAAGTTTTTCCCTATGAGAGTGGTGAGAGCCTGGAATGGGTTGTCCAGGGAGGTGGTTGAGGCTCCATCCCTGGAGGTGTTTGCAGCCAGGCTGGATGAGGCTCTGGCCAGCCTGATCTGGTGTGAGGTGTCCCTGGGCATGGCAGGGGGGTTGGAACTGGATGAGCCTTGTGGTCCCTTCCAGCCCTGACTGATTCTAGGATTCTATGAGTCTATGATCTCAGGGGGTTGTCTTTGTCACAGCAAAGATTTGCTGTTGTTGTAGAGGTTTTGATGATTATTTTCAGTCAGGGATAAATTCAATCAGACTGAACTTAGATCCAAAGAATCTTTATCTTGTGGGTCAGAGTCATGTAAACTGGAAACACAAAAGCAATAATTGAGGAATATTCCTGAAACAAATGATGATTTTATAGAAAACTCTAACATACAACCATGGCCTTCCTGGTCTAGTTATTAATTTACAGCTCTAATGATGGAATTTTGAGAAATTTATCTCAAGAAAACCCAAAACCCAAGAAAAACAACAAACACCAAAAGCAACCCCAAACAACCAAACAAAAACCACCCAAAACCAACCAATCAAAAGGATTCAGAATTAATGGGATGAGATTGAACAAGGCTAAGGGCAGGGTTCTACACTTTGGCCACAACAACCCCAAGCAGTGCTACAGGCTGGGGACAGAGTGGCTGGAGAGCAGCCAGGCAGAGAGGGACCTGGGGGTGCTGGTTGGTAGTAGCTGAACAGGAGCCAGCAGTGTGCCCAGGTGGCCAGGAGAGCCAATGGCATCCTGGCCTGGATCAGGAATAGTGTGGCCAGCAGGAGCAGGGAGATTATTCTGCCCTGTGCTCAGCACTGGTCAGGCCACACCTTGAGTGCTGTGTCCAGTTCTGGGCTCCTCAGTTCAAGAAGGACATTGAGAGACTTGAATGTGTCCAGAGAAGGGCAGTGAGGCTGGGGAGGGGTCTGGAGCAGAGCCCTGTGAGGAGAGGCTGAGGGAGCTGGGGGTGTTCAGCCTGGAGAAGAGGAGGCTCAGGGCAGACCTCATTGCTGTCTACAACTACCTGAAGGGAGGTTGTAGCCAGGTGGGGGTTGGGCTCTTCTCCCAGGCACCCAGCAGCAGAAGGAGGGGACACAGTCTCAAGCTGTGCCAGGGGAGGTCTAGGCTGGATGTTAGGAGGAAGTTCTTCACAGAGAGAGATTTGCCATTGGAATGTGCTGCCCAGGGAGGTGGTGGAGTCACTGACCCTGGAGATGTTCACGAGAAGCCTGGATGAAGCACTTAGTGCCATGGTCTGGTTGATTGGGTAGGGCTGGGTGATAGGTTGGGCTGGAGGATCTTGGAGGTCTCTTCCAGCCTGGTTGATTCTCTGATTCTATGATTCTAATCAGTGAGACAAAGCAGGGAATATTTGCTTTTAGTCTCCTTTTTTTGTTGTGTGGGGGTTTCTTTGACAATCAAAGCACATATTCTTAAGTAATGAATAAATCTACTCCATGATTTAGCTCTGCCTCTTCCCTTCAATATTATGTTGTCTTCCCAGGCAATTTACTAACTTGGTGAGAAACTGTGCAGCATAGTGTGAAATGATATTAGTAACTGTGCCTGGGAGCCAATCAAAATGGATGGGTTTCTGCTGGGCAGGTCATAAATTCAGTGCTCCCTTCGGTACAGTCCTGTTATTGGTGCTTGCAGATTGGGTGTTGCTATGGCACTGAAAACGAATCTGAGAGGATAGAGGACATTTTGCTGCTAGAATGCAGCAAACACTCAATGGTCACACATTCACAGCATGACAGGGCTTGGAAAGGACCTCCAGAGATCATCCAGTCCAACCTTCCTGCCAGAGCAGCAGGGCACACAGAACACATCCAGCTGGGCTTGGAAAGTCTCCATGGAAGGAGACTCCACAACCTCTCTGGGCAGCCTGCTCCAGGCCTCCAGCACCCTCACAGGGACAAAGGTTTCCCTTCTGTTCCCATGGCATCTCCTCTGCTCCAGCTTGCCCCCAGTGCCCCTTGTGCTGTCCTTGGCCATCCCTGAGCAGAGCCTGGCTGCAGCCCTGCACATCTTGATCCCCAGCAATGAGGTCACCCTCAGGCTGCTCTGCTGCAAGCTCCAAGCCCCAGCTGCCTCAGCCTGGCCTCACAGGAGATGTTCCACTGCCTGCAGCAGCTCTGTGGCTGAGTGCTGGACTCTCTCAAGAGTTCCCTGAGGTCCTTCTTGACCTGAGGATCCCAGAACTGGATGCAATATTCCATCTGTGGCCTGAGCAGAGCAGAGCACAGGGGGAGGAGAACCTCTCATGACCTACTCCCCACATTAGCACTCCCATTTATTAACAAGAGTTTGGCTGCAATTCCTGGTCATTTCTGCAACAAGTTTCTGCTGGAACAAAAGGTTAATTCTGAACAGTTGTGGTTCTCAGGCAAATTCTGGTGTCTGTTTATTTTTATTTTAGGAGAACAAATTCTCATCTCTAAGAGACTTGTTCAGAAAAATACTCTCAGTGTTAAACACCTTTGAATAAACAGAGCTAAAACAATTAGGAATGTCAGCTGAAACGTATTGCTGCTCAATACCAGTCAGAGCAGATCAGTCTGGAAGATGAGATCCTTTTCCAGAAGAGCATCAACATCCAGCTGCCTCTAGAGGGGCAGGCTGGCTGCTGTCTTGTATAAAAGGCATTGGAAACTGCCCTGTGAATTTCTTGGCATTTTCCCAGGGTTCTTGGCAATTTGGGGTCATGGAGAAATACCCAGAAGGAGTTTTTAGTGCTAAGAGTGTGCAAGTGTCTTTAACCTACTCTTTCAGAGATGACATGGCAGGGCAGGAGAAGGGATTCTGCCCCTTGACTCTGCTCTGCTGAGACCCCACCCCCAGTCCTGCCTCCCTTGCAGGGAGACATGAGAAAGCTTGCAGGAGGTCCACTGAGTTCAACCCCAAAGGTGTGATGGTCACAGCAAAATCCTCCTCATCCCTCCAGCACCACTTTTGCACAGCTCATTCAAGACACCAGCTGACAATTGCAGGCATTTTCTCTCTGTCTGTTATTTACTAGGTCATAAATAAAATCTAGCAGGTAATAAATGACATCTATAGTTCTGGTGTCCCCAGAAGAAGGACACAGAGCTGCGGGAGAGAGGCCAGAGGAGGCCACAAAGATGATCCAAGGGCTGGAGCAGCTCTGCTGTGAGGCCAGNTGCTGGGGGTGCTGAAGGCCAGGCTGGATGAGACCTTGAGCAGCTGAGTCTAGCTGAGAGGTGTCCCTGGGCATGGTGGGGAGGTTGGAGCAGATGAGCTCTGAGCTCCCTTCCAGCCTGAGACCCTAGCTGCAGCAGGACCACAGAGCTTGTATTTTCCCTTGGTTTGCAATTCAAAGCTATGGTAAATAAAAATTTGAGGGAAGTTAAGCCTCCGGAAAGAGACAAGAGACTAAAACATTTTGCAATCCCTGTCCCTGATGGCAACTCAATCAGTTTGTTGTTACTGCCTCTCTGCCTTGACACCTCCTTGGTCACACAGCATAGCACAGAAGGGATTTCTGCTGGCTTTGGGAGCTAGCTCAGGTGAGCAGGGCTCAGCTTAGGCCATGGGCTTACGTGGAAATCAAATTATAACATTGTGTTGCCCAGAGAAGAGACCAGGAGGAAGGAACTTGTAGTTATGGATTGACATTTGACCTCTCTGAGCAAATGTCTGCTCCCATCCACGCATACAAAAGAGCCTGGGAGCATTCAGGGAGGCTTTTTCCTTGCAATTGATCCCACAGCTGGTAGTCAGCAGAACAGCAGAAACATTTCATCTTGTTCTCTCTGCTGTGCCCTGATCTAGGGTAAGCCATGCTCCTGCCCAGAACACACCATCTGAATAGTCATGGGCAGTCGTGGGTGGAATAGATCATTACTCCTTGGGCACAGTGTGGGTATTTGTCACTCTTCTGCAGGAAATGCAGCCAAACATGGAGGAAGATGTTGTTACAAAGCACCTGTGAAATCCCATTTTCAGTTGTCCCCATGCTGAATTGTTCCTTGAGGATTCTGCCTCCCAAGGAGCCTTTTCCACACAATGCAGCCTGACCTTCCTCTTGGACACGGAGTTCACAGCTTTACATGCTCATTTCTCAGGGAAATGGGGAAAGAAACCCTCATGGACCTCACTTGGAAATTCCTACCATGTCCCTGCTTTATTCCCTGTCCCCAGAATTGCCCTTCCTCATCCATGTGAGGGAAAACCTCTTGTTGTACGGTTTCTGGATGAAATGATGGGTTGGGACAGAAATGTTCTGCAGATAGGATTATGCCCTGGAAACCTGCACAAGCTGGAGAGCTGGGCTCAGCACACCTTCAGAAAGACCAAAAGGGCCAAGTGCCAAGGGCTGCAGCTGGGGAGGAAGAACCCCTTGCAGCAGAAAGGTGAGGGGTTCCTCTGCTGGAAAGCAGCTCTGTCTTCTAGGAGAAGGGCTTGGTAATCCCAGCGGACAATGAGTTAACCATGAGCCACCAAGGGGCCTTTGAGACCAAGATGGACAGTAGTCTCTGAGGTGCAACCAGTAGTCTCTGAGTGCAACCAGCAAGCCAAGGGAGGCTCTCCTTCCCCTCTAATCAGCCTTGTTGGGGCCACATTTGGAGTGTTGAGTCCAGTTCTCAGCTTCTCAGGTCAAGAGAGGCAGGAAACTGCTGGAGAGAGTTGAGTGGAGGTTACAAAGCTGCAGAGGGACCTGGAGCAGCTCTGTGAGGAGCAAAGGCTGAGAGCCCTGGGGCTGAGAGCCTACAGAAGAGCAGCCCCAGAGGGGAGCTGAGCAATAGCTAAAAAGGCGACAAGAGGCTGGGGCCAGACACTTGTCAGTGGTGCCCAGGAACAGGCCAAGGGGCAATGGGCACAAACTGGACCCCAGGAGGTTCCATCTGAGCAGGAGAAGAAACTTGTTTGTTGTGAGGGTGCTGGAGGCCTGGAGCAGGCTGCCCAGAGAGGTTCTGGAGCCTCCTTCTCTGAAGAGCTTCCCAATCCCCCCTGGCCATTGTCCTGCTGGGCAAGCTGCTGTGGGTGCCCTGCTTTAGCAGGGGTTGAATTGGGTGATCCCTAGAGGGCCCTTCCAACCCCACCACGCTGGGGTTCTGTGAAAGCTTGGCTTGAGCAGCAGCCAGAGGTACGTTGTCAGCCCTGACTCTGTCAGCACACCCAGAGCAAGAGATGCTGATTGCCTTTCCTGGGACATCTCTGCTGAGCTATCCACCCAGCCTGCCTTGCACAACTGGGGGGCAGACTTTGCACAACAGAATGGAGAAATGGTTCAGAGTTGGGTTTTGTCCCATTTCTCCTGTCTCTGATTGCTCTAATTTTTGTTTTAAAACCAGAATAAAAGGAAGAAAAAACAACAACAACAAAAAAGCAAAACGTTGTCAATTATCACGTAGAAAAGAACTCCTCTTGCCACAGGAAGGTGCTGTGTGGTGCTGTGTGGTGCTGTGTGACATATCCCTGATGTCTGTTTAGCTCAACAAACCACGTGGAGACAGCTTGTAGGCAATGAATCCTCTCTGCATTATCTCTTTGTTACCTGAAGCCCTCTGCATTTCCTCTGCAAGAAAGTGCTGGAACTATTGTGCTTATGGTTTGAGTTAGGAGATAAATCAGCTCACAAGAGGAAAATAATTGGCTTCCCCACACCAAATTCCCATATTTCCAGGTTCTGTTTTTAGACTGCAGTGCAACTATTGAATTTTCCTTGCACACAGTGCTAGAAGCTGATTTTATGGTTAAGTGTGATGAGTGGTAGCTCTCAGATAGTGGGGAAATTATCAGCCTTCTCAATAAAAAAAAAAAATCACACCTTGAATAATAGAGTAGTAAAAATGTTCCTGTGGTGTTTCCTCTGCCAAAGAAGGACACTGCTGTTATTTCTTTTCCTCTTTTGATAGCTCATTCCTGAGCATGACACCAAAGCCTCCTGGGTATGAAAGTACTCAGGAGCTGTCAGCCAGGGCAGGAAAAAAGAAATGTGTATGGGAAGCTGCCCCTCGCAGCAGAATGAACACTTTCTTCCCAACCTTTTTTAATTCCCAACCCTTTTCTCTACCCAAGCATTATCCCTCCCAGACTTTTTCTTCCCAACATTTTCTCTTCTCAATAATTTTTCCTCCCAATCTCTTTTTTCCTTCCCAACCTCTACTTTCCTTCCCAACCTCTACTTTCCTTCCCAACCTCTATTTTCCTTCCTAACCTTCTTTCTCCCAACCTCAATTTTTTCTTCCCAACCTCCTTTTTCATTTGAATCTCAACCCCAAATCCCCTTTTCCTTCTTTTTTTTCAGTGGCAGGCAGTGTGTGTATATGTGAGTGGGTTTTTTGCCTTTCCAGGCAGGTGGATTAAGTAAACAAGGTCGGAAATATTTTTTTTTTTTTCTTTAAGAAAATGCTCTGGGAAGTCATTTAAGGTTTTGTTTAAAAGCTAGAAGCTTTTATTAGGAAATTACTGAAAACCTCAATGTAGCCGCAATTCTGTTGTCTTTATTATTGAACCTGAGGGCAGGAAGGATTTTGGATCCATCTCCTTAATCCTTCAGTGGGGAAGTTGAAAGCACATTGTGCTTTAGCAGCTCACTTTGCACTCGGCAGAAGCTGGCAAGGAGGAGTATCCATGCACTGTCACTGCTGATGAGGACACCAAACCACCCCTCTGCAAAGTGATAGGACAGGGGGCAAGAGCCTCAAATTGTGCCAGGGGAGGGTTATGTTGGAGAGGAGGCAAAATGTCTTTGCTGCGAGAGTAGTCAGGGGTTGGAACATGCTGCCCAGGGAGGTGGTGGAGTCCCCATTCCTGGAGGTGTTCAAAATCCATGGAGACATGGCACCTGGGGACATGGTTTATTGGGCATGGTGGTGTTGTGTTGATAGCTCCACTGGATGATTTTCAAGACTTGTTTCCAACCTTAATGATTCTCTGAAATTATCTCTTGGTATCACACCAGTATTATCCACCACTGATGTTTGGATTCATTCTTGTCCAGGAAGGAGCTGAGAAATGAAAATGGACTGAAGGGAAATTGAGGTAATTTCTCATGACTCAGCACTTATTAATTGGTAGATGAAGTAATTCCTACACCTTGAAGGTCTGTATGCAAATAAATATATAAAGGTGATGAGAATGAACTCCCTGGTTAGACCACACCTTGAGTACCATATCCTCAATTTAAGAAGGACATTGAGAGGCTGGAATGTGTCCAGAGAAGGGCAACAAGGCTGGGGAGAGGTCTGGAGCACAGCCCTGGGAGGAGAGGCTGAGGGAGCACCATCCCTGGAAGTGTTCAAGAGGGGATTGGACGTGGCACTCGGTGTCATAGTTTAGTAGTCATCAGGTCTTGGGTGACAGGTTGGACTTGATGATCCTTGAGGTCTTGTCCAACCGTATTGATTCTGTGATTCTGTGATTCTGATTCTGAGTAGGGGGTGTTTAGCCTGGAGAAGAGGAGGCTCAGGGCAGACCTCGTTGCTATCTACAACTACCTGAAGGGAGGTTGTAGCCAGGTGGGGGTTGGGCTCTTCTCCCAGGCAAGCAGCACCAGAACAAGAGGACACAGTCTCAAGCTGTGCCAGGGGAAGTTTAGGCTGAAGGTGAGGAGAAAGTTCTTCCCAGAAAGAGTAATTGGCCATGGGATGTGCTGCCCAGGGAGGTGGTGGAGTCACCATCCCTGGAGGTGTTCAAAACAAGCTTGGATGTGGCACTTGGAGCCAGGGTTTAGTTGTCAGGAGGGGTTAGGTGATAGGTTGGACTTGATGATCCTCGAGGTCTTTTCCAACCTGGTTGATTCTGGGATTCTGTAAAACAAAACTGCCTGAGAGGTTGGCATCCTATCAGAAGGGCTCAGTGTTTGTTTGCTGCACCCTGGCAGAGGGAGTTTAATATCTGAGCAATTGCTTAGAGGGAAACAGTGGGACTAATAAAGAGTCTAATCCTCTAAGTGCCTTAGCACTTCCAAATGTCATTAAAAGTCACTTTGCAAGATAAGAGCTATATATAAATATTGCAGCTCTCAACCCAGATTGCTGTGGGATGTGTATGAAACTGTGCATATGTAACATCCTACACCTAACACTGGAGGCTTACATTTATCTCTGCAGGATGCTGCTGTGGATGTTTGATGCTATCACTTCCAATCCTTGTCAAGATGTTTCTTTTAACCATTTTTCACCAGCCAGCCCCTGACAGTTTCCTTTGAAGGTGCAGGGAGGTGGTTGTGCCCTGCTGCACTCCTGAGCAGCCTGCATCACCCCTGCAGGTGACATCCCTGTGCCTAAACTGGGGAGCACCTCAGGAGCTGCCTTTCTGGGGAACACTAGTGCTGGATTCATCAAACCCCCATGTTCCTGATGTTTACCTGAAGCTCTGGTTTAAGCTTTGTAGTATTTTGCCTGGGAAGTGAGGCACCAGAAAACTGAGAAGCCACAGATGAGGCAATGTTTGGGGGAAGAAGCCTAACCTCTCACATCCAAGTTGCTGTTGGTGTGCAGACTAGCCTGAAGGGTTAACCTGAGGCTCCATAGAATGGGATGGGCTGGAAGGAATCATCTAGTTCCAATCCCCCTTGCATGGGCAGAGGCACTTTGCCCTAGAAGGTCCATCAATGCTGCACACATATAACATCTTTGCCTTGGGGAGAGCACACAGCTGAAAATAGAGAGGTGCAATCAGTGGGTGAATGGGAAAGTGAAGTGGCAGAGCTCTCCCAGCATGGTCTCTGCTGATGGTGAGGTAAAGGTGAGGCTTCCTCTCTTGGGTTAAGTGTTGAGTTAATGGCTGGACTTGATGATCTTAAAGGTCTCTTCCAGCTACTGCAATCCATCAGCACTGGGGGATCAGGCTGCCCTTGGAGACCCTCTGTCTACTCTCCCCATTCTCCTGGCTTCCAGGGCTGGGATTTAATTGGGCAAGGAGGGAGGAGGAAGGGAGGATCCTCCTTCCTCACATTTTTTGCTGTTGAATCTTCCCATTAAAACAGGGACCAATCTCACTTCGTGGCTTACTTATTTGCAGAGAGGACAGTGTGGGTCTTGGAGGAGAAAATACTGACTCCAGAGCAGATGATTTCTGTTCAGACAGATGAAAATATTTCGAGATGTACAATTAGCTTGAGTAAGAAATCAAAGCTTCCAGGAACTTCCTGTTGATCAAAGGTGATGTCTGACCAGGGCACAGCAGCAGCAGCTCAGCACACAGAGCAGTGCCTGATGTGTGTCAGCTCAAGGCAGGCTCTCAGATGAAATATTTCTTCTCTAATCCACTGCTCAAGTCAATTTTCAGAGTCTTTCCTGAAGTTAACATAGGTGCAGTGCAATTAGTGCCTCCTGAAGCTCATTTCTGTGAAGCACAGCTGAGTAATTAGACAGGCCTCATTCTGGGAAGCCCCAGCAGTGCTCTCCCTCTTAGCCATGCTGGCAGCACGAAGCATAGCACAGGAAAAGCCATGGGCACAGCTCTCCTTTGCCTGGCACTTGTGCTGGTGGACACAGAGCTCACCATGGAGCTGCTCAGACCATGAAAGGACAGAAGTGGTTCTGTAATGTGCAATTGCATTAAAGTATGATGAAAAATTAATGTGAGTTCTAATTGGAAATGCTCTGAAAACAAAGGGTTAAATCTTGACAGCAATGGATTAGAAGGTTCCCCCTGCCAATTGTTAATGAATTGATTTTAATTAGCAGATAAGGACACAGAATAAACCAGTTTTAAAGGTGTGCATTTCCATCTTCTGGCCACTGGTGAAGACTTTTCTCACTTTGTTTATTCCTTGATCTTTAATATTGATTTGCCAACCTATATTTGCCTTTTCAAAACACTTTGAAGGTGTTTCTCACCCCCATCCCTTTTCCACCTTCTCTTATTGCTCATTTTCCTTGACCTTTTGAATTCTTTCTCTTTTCATTCCTGAATTTTCTGTTCCTTAGATGCAATTTATTAAATACTGATTCTGCATTTCACAGGACTCTCTTTAAGTCGTTCAGGATTCACTCAGAAAGTTTAATCAAGTAAAATCTTTTGATGTTTATGTGCTGTTCCATCCTATCTGACCAAAGAACAGCCCTCAAAGCTGCTTAGATGTAACCTTTCACTGCAGTCCAGCACTGCTGAGGTCATGAAGATTAGGTGAGGCTCCCTCCAACATATCAGGTATGTGTGATAGAATCAGGGAATTGTTAGGGTTGGAAAAGCCCTCTAAGGTCACTGAGCCCAACCATCAACCCAGCACCACCACAGCCACTGCACCCTGCCCCACAGTGCCATGGCCACAAATTTCTTGCACACCTCCAGGGAGGAGGCAGCGACAGCCTCCCTGGGCAGCCTGCTCCAATATCTGACCACCCTAGCAGGAAAGAAATTTCTTTTAATTTCCAATCTAAAACCCCTGCCACAGCTCCAAACCATTCCCCCTTCTGTCTCTAGACCCCCTCAGCAAAAGTCCCTTTGCAGCCTTCCTGCAGGATCCCTTCTGGTGCTGGCAGGCAGCTCTGAGGTCCTCCTGGAGTCTTCTCTTCTGCAGGCTGAACACCCCCAGCTCCCTCAGCCTGTGCTCACAGCAGAGCTGCTCCAGCCCTTGGATCATCTTTGTGGCCTCCTCTCAACTCTCTCCAACAGTTTGTAGCAGAATTCTCCTGGGCTCCCAGTAAACAGTATTTAGGTTTCTGCACTTGAGCTGTGTCCTTGAGTGATTCATTGGCATCCAGGGATGCAATAAGCCATCTTTAAAAACCTTCTCTCTTCCACCACATCTCCAATTCCACACTGAACAGAAGTTGAAATTCCCAACAGCCACACAGGGCAAGCTCTACCTTATCTGTCTTAGCACCACCACAACTACCATGGACAATGTTGTTGTCTGAGCTCCAATTAAAGCTTGAATAATAACATCATTAGAGCTGGAGCGACTGTGTGCTCCTCCTTAGATGCAAATAATCCTTGATAGATAACTCCCCTATGGATAATGAAAAATACTCTGTTTTACAACAATCCTTCCCAGACATGGGACACCTCTGCTGTGAGGACAGGCTGGGGATGTTCAGCCTGCAGAAGAGAAGGCTCCAGGGGGACCTTAGAGCTGCCTGCCAGCACCTGAAGGGATCCTGCAGGAAGGCTGCAGAGGGACTTCTGCTGAAGGTGTCTAGAGACAGGCCAAGGGGTTTGAAGCTGAGGCAGAGCAGGGTTAGAGTGGAGCTGAGGAAGAAGTTGTTGAGCAGGAGGGTGGTGAGAGTCTGGCACAGGCTGCCCAGGGAGGCTGTGGCTGCCTCCTTGCTGGGGGTGCTGAAGGCCAGGCTGGATGAGACCTTGAGCAGCTGAGTCTGGCTGAGAGGTGTCCCTGGGCATGGTGGGGAGGTTGGAGGAGCTGAGCTCTGAGCTCCCTTCCAACCTGAGGCTTGGTGTCTGCAGGAAATGAGTCATTGTTGTGTTTTATCTTTAGTTCAGCTGTAGTTCTAAAGTTCTCTTATCAGACATGTAGTAAATATTTAAGAAGGATAAGGAGTAGAACTTGAAATACACAGCTGAAGCTTTCCAAAATATTTTTGGACTATTAATAAACAAGAAGCAAAATTTGCTGTGCTATGGATCTTGAGAAGTAATAATAATAATAACAACAACAACCACCACCACGATTATGATGATGATGATGATGATGATGATGATGAAAATGATGGTATAATTGTCTCTAGCTTTCTCCTGTCTTGGCACTAATTACAATCAGGAGCTGATCAATGACTTGCTGAGGGATTGATTGAATTTTTCAAGTTTCAAATCACATAAAGCTAACTTTGAGTTGCTGATGTTGATTTTCTGCTGCACCACTGACACAGAGGATCTCACAATGTTAGCCCAAGTCCCTGGTGATGCTCTGACCAGCACCACAGAAAACCGCCAGAGTCGAGGAGCTGCTGCTGTGGGATCAGAGCCAGGGATTGATGAAGAAGCTTCAGAGGTAAAAGAAGGTTTGAAGAGTGTCCTGAGGGGTGAAACCCCCAAACATGCCCTAGCCCAGGCTAAGCACCTGGGAATGTGCTAACCTGGACCCTTCCTGGGCTCCAGATAAACATGGACCACCTGTAACTAACTTTGTGACCCAGATGTGCACTGTGTGTGCCCCTGGCCATGTTTGCATATGCCCCATCCCAGAGGGCCAGTGAGCAGGGTCCTGTGTTACCGAAGGGCATTCATTGTCTTGGGAGAGTATAAAACCAGCCAAGAAGTCAGGCAGCCTGCCTTGTGCTCACCCAGGCAGCAACAAAACCCAATGCTGCCAGAGGAGCAGCTGAAGGATCTGCCCTAGCAGACCAACATCCTCACCCAGGGCTTGCACCTGCACCAAGGCAGAAAGGGGAAAAGATCCAAGGGAACTGAATCCAGAAGAGGCTGCAGTGAGGCATCACACAAGAGAGAGGCTCTTAGCCCTCTGTGAGCCAGGGGCAAGCTCCAGACTGTGACTGGGCACACAAGAGAGAGGCTCTTAGCCCTCTCTGAGCCAGGGGCAAGCTCCAGACTGTGACTGGGCACACAAGAGAGAGGCTCTTAGCCCTCTCTGAGCTAGGGGCAAGCTCCAGACTGTGACTGGGAACAAAAGAGAGAGGCTCTTAGCCCTCTGTGAGCCAAGGGCAAGCTCCAGACTGTGACTGGGCACACAAGAGAGAGGCTCTTAGCCCTCTCTGAACCAAGGGCAAGCTCCAGACTGT
>VXBD01014523.1:103550-164291 GCA_013399975.1 Indicator maculatus | reverse complement strand
GGCTGCCTCCTTGCTGGGGGTGCTGAAGGCCAGGCTGGATGAGACCTTGAGCAGCTGAGTCTGGCTGAGAGGTGTCCCTGGGCATGGTGGGGAGGTTGGAGCAGATGAGCTCTGAGCTCCCTTCCAACCTGAGGCTTGGTGTCTGCAGGAAATGAGTCATTGTTGTGTTTTATCTTTAGTTCAGCTGTAGTTCTAAAGTTCTCTTATCAGACATGTAGTAAATATTTAAGAAGGATAAGGAGTAGAACTTGAAATACACAGCTGAAGCTTTCCAAAATATTTTTGGACTATTAATAAACAAGAAGCAAAATTTGCTGTGCTATGGATCTTGAGAAGTAATAATAATAATAACAACAACAACCACCACCACGATTATGATGATGATGATGATGATGATGAAAATGATGGTATAATTGTCTCTAGCTTTCTCCTGCCTTGGCACTAATTACAATCAGGAGCTGATCAATGACTTGCTGAGGGATTGATTGAATTTTTCAAGTTTCAAATCACATAAAGCTAACTTTGAGTTGCTGATGTTGATTTTCTGCTGCACCACTGACACAGAGGATCTCACAATGTTAGCCCAAGTCCCTGGTGATGCTCTGACCAGCACCACAGAAAACCGCCAGAGTCGAGGAGCTGCTGCTGTGGGATCAGAGCCAGGGATTGATGAAGAAGCTTCAGAGGTAAAAGAAGGTTTGAAGAGTGTCCTGAGGGGTGAAACCCCCAAACATGCCCTAGCCCAGGCTAAGCACCTGGGAATGTGCTAACCTGGACCCTTCCTGGGCTCCAGATAAACATGGACCACCTGTAACTAACTTTGTGACCCAGATGTGCACTGTGTGTGCCCCTGGCCATGTTTGCATATGCCCCATCCCAGAGGGCCAGTGAGCAGGGTCCTGTGTTACCGAAGGGCATTCATTGTCTTGGGAGAGTATAAAACCAGCCAAGAAGTCAGGCAGCCTGCCTTGTGCTCACCCAGGCAGCAACAAAACCCAATGCTGCCAGAGGAGCAGCTGAAGGATCTGCCCTAGCAGACCAACATCCTCACCCAGGGTTGCACCTGCACCAAGGCAGAAAGGGGAAAAGATCCAAGGGAACTGAATCCAGAAGAGGCTGCAGTGAGGCATCACACAAGAGAGAGGCTCTTAGCCCTCTCTGAGCCAGGGGCAAGCTCCAGACTGTGACTGGGCACACAAGAGAGAGGCTCTTAGCCCTCTCTGAGCTAGGGGCAAGCTCCAGACTGTGACTGGGAACAAAAGAGAGAGGCTCTTAGCCCTCTGTGAGCCAAGGGCAAGCTCCAGACTGTGACTGGGCACACAAGAGAGAGGCTCTTAGCCCTCTCTGAACCAAGGGCAAGCTCCAGACTGTGACTGGGCACACAAGAGAGAAGCTCTTAGCCCTCTCTGAGCCAAGGACTGCTCAAGTCATAGCCACAGCATCTGGGAAGACACCAGACAGAGGAGCAAGTGCTGAGTCTCAGTCTGCAATGGACTCCCCTCTGTGGGAAACCCACAGCTGCCAGCCCCTGTGTTTCCAGTGTGAATTGCTCTATTGGAGAGGTTAGATCTGTGCTGAAATCATTCAACTGTCTTTAGGTGTGGAGTGTAAAAGCCCCAAGCCAATAACTGAACCTGTCAATGCACTGACATTACAGTGACAGTGGGGTTTGAAGATGCCACCACCCAAGATATTAATGATAAAACATATTAAATATACATTTTATTACAAAGAAATCTGGTGCTTGTATGCAAAACCCACCTGGATGGACATCCTGCTCTGACTGACATTGCTTTAACAGGGGAGTTGGATTAGATGATCTCCAGAGGTCTCTCCCCACCCCACCATTGTGAAATCTCAGTCATTAAAATATGGTTCCTTGAATTCATAGAACCATAGAGTGGCTCAGGTTGGAAGGGACCTCAGAGCTCATCTGCTCCATCCTCCCCACCATGCCCAGGGACACCTCTCAGCCAGACTCAGCTGCTCAAGGTCTCATCCAGCCTGGCCTTCAACACCCCCAGCAAGGAGGCAGCCACAGCCTCCCTGGGCAGCCTGTGCCAGACTCTCACCACCTTCCTGCTCAACAACTTCTTCCTCAGCTCCACTCTAACCCTGCTCTGCCTCAGCTTCAAACCATTGCCCCTTGGCCTGTCTCTAGACCCCCTCAGCAGAAGTCCCTTTTAAGCCCCAAAAGCATCTGTGTGAAGAACTCTGTGCCTCCAGATTGGATGTAGCTCAGTGCTGTGCTGGAGTCCCAGCACTGCAGGCAGCCCAGGCAGATGCTTCCACAGAAGCCAATCCCTTTGCATCCATTAAGTTTATGACTCTGGATTTAGAAATCTGAGGGGGAGGGCAGCGTGGGGGACCTCAGGGAAGCAATATGAGCAAGGTGGGCAGCAGGTACAGATCAATTCTGCTGCAGACCTAATGGCCAGGAAGGAAATGGGGAATTTGCAGATTCAATTATTTCTTCATTTTCTTGCCAGAAAATGGCTCCTGTGTTCCCAAAGTAATTCAGCCTTAAGAAGGCTGTGGTTAATTTTGCTTATTTCCAGAGCATGCCCATATCTAAATACACATCCATTTCTATTCTGAAATGTTTTAATAGAAACACAATGGGCAATCAAGTGCTTTTAATAGGTCATTCCAAGCTGCCTGCTGAAATCCTAGCAAAGCAGAAAGCAAAGGAAGCAACTTAGAATCATAGAATTATGGAATGGTCTGGGCAGGAAGGCACCTCCAGAACTCATCCAGTCTGACCTCCCTGCACTCAGCAGGGACATCCCCAACTAGATCAGGTTGCCCACAGCCCTCTCCAGCCTCACCTTCAATCTCTCCAGGGATGGAGCCTCAACCACCTCCCTGGGCAACCTGTTCCAGTGTTCCACCACCCTCCTGGTGCAGAACTTGTTCCTCACATCCAATCTCAATCTGCTCTGCTCTAGTCTGAAGCCATTGTCCCTGCTCCTGTCCCTGCAGGCCTTTGCAAACAGTCTCTCTGCAGCCTTCTTGAAGCCCCCTTCAGGTCCTGGCAGGCTGCTCTTAGGTCTGCCTGGAGCCTTCTCTTCTCCAGGCTGAACACCCCCAGCTCCCTCAGCCTGGCCTCATAGCAGAGCTGCTCCAACCCCCTGAGCATTTTCCTGGCCTCCTCTGGACCCTCTCCATCAGCTCCAGGTCCTTCCTGTCCTGAGGGCCCCAGCCCTGCACACAGCACTGCAGGTGAGGTCTCAGCAGAGCAGAGCAAAGTGTCAGAATCTCCTCTCTGGATCTCTGGCAGTGCTGCTTTGGATGCAGCCCAGGCTGCCCTTGGCCTCCTGTGCTGCAAGCTCACACTGCCTGCTCCTGGCCAGAACTTCTGATGTTACAGCAGAAATATTTGTCCAGACCTGAAGCCATCACACTGAGGACTAAGTTTGAAGTCCCCTTTTGGCACTGAGCACTGATGGCTGTTCCCAGACCTAGCGTTTCCCCAGCAGAGAGGAGCTCTTTGCTAGCATTAAACATGATTTTATGTTTTTTTTTAATCCTTAGCTTCAACACACTCAAGTTGTAGAAGCAGCAGCCTGGAAATGTGTTGCAATTAAGATACCCTTATGGCAAAAAAAAAAAAAAAACACAAAACAAAACATAATAACATTTAGAGAAATAATGTTTTCTGTACACTTCATTAATGCTCAGGTGGTTTGTGGCAAAATGAACTTAATTAAAATGATTTTCAACAATTAGCCTGCAACATGAAAGCGCAGGGCGAGAGGTGATGATCTGAAACTAAAAGAGGGAGGGGAAAGGGAAGAATTTTTTTACTCTGAGGGTGGGGAGAGCCTGGCCCAGGTTGCCCAGAGAGATGGGAGGTGTCCCATCCCTGGAACCACTCCAGGGCAGGTTGTTTGGGGCTCTGAGCAAATTGCTCCAGCTGGGGTGTCTCTGCTGAGTGCAGAGGGGTTGGACTGGATGACCTTGAAGGGAAAGTTCTATGACTCCATGAGAACTCTGTTTGGTGCCAATGATCTCAGAAATAAATTTAAAATAGAAATAAATGTTCTATTGGACCTTTGAGATATTGCTCGTGTTTTGAATTGGAGAACCTGACTTTTGTCACCCTCCAATGACATGGGAATTAACTATTTTTTTGATCTTGCCTCTGCTCTCCTGGCCCTTGGAAAAGCCAGGCTGAGCTGCCAGTGGAATTGAGGGTGCTGAGACTCTGGCACAGGCTGCCCAGGGAGGCTGTGGCTGCCTCCTGCCTGGGGATTTTCAAGTCCAGGCTGGATGAGACCCTGGGCAGCTGAGTCTGGCTGAGAGGTGTCCCTGGCCATGGTGGGGAGGTTGGAGGAGCTGAGCTCTGAGGTCCCTTCCAACCTCAGCCATTCTGTGACATTTATCCTTTGGTCCTTTTCCCAAGTCATCACTGGAGATCACTGGAGAGCTGGAAATAATTTTTCCCCCCTCTCTCTCTCATCCCATATTGCAGGAGTTTCTGATATGTACACATCTGATATTTTCTTCTGCTTCTTTGGGGCCCAGGCAGGGTGAAACTCTCAGAACAAATAGCCTGGAGAATAGTCTGCTACTAGTGGGTTGATTTTTGGGGATGAGAAATGAGGATTTGAATCCCAGCTGACCATGCATGCCTGCAATTAACAGCATGAATCCTGTCTGAAATATCCACAATGCTCCTCATCCCTTAAAAAATCCATTCCCTGGCACTGTTACATGCCATGGCATCCCTTCTTCAGGGCATGGAATCACTTCTGGGTACATCTCCTTGACCTTGACTCAGGTCCTTCTTGACCTGAGGGGCCCAGAACTGGACACAATATTCCAGATGTGGCCTCAGCAGGGCAGAGTAGAGGGGCAGGAGAACCTCTCTCAACCTACTGACCACAAACCCTTCTGATGCACCCCAGGCTGCCCTTGGCCTTCTTGGCCACCAGAGCACATTGCTGGCTCCTGCTCCACCTCCCATCCACCAGCACCCCCAGGGCCTTTTCCCCTTCCCTACTCTCCAGCAGCTCAGTCCCCAACCTCTCCTGCTCCATGAGGTTGTTCTTTCCCAGGTGCCAGACTCTCCCCTTGCCCTTGTTGGATTTCATTCCATTTCTCCCTGCCCAGCTCTCAGCCTGTCCAGGTCAGGCTGAATGGCAGCACAACCCTCCTGTGTCACCACTCCACGCAGTTTGGTGCCATCAGCAAACTTGCTGGCAGTGCCCTCTGTGCCCTCATGCAGGTCCTTGATGAATAGATTGAACAGCTCTGGGCCCAATACTGACCCCTGAGGGACTCCACCAGACACAGACCCCCAACTAGACTCCATCCCATTGACCACAACTCTCTGACTTCTTCCCTTCAACCAGTTCCCATCCACCTCACTCCCTGATCCTCCAGAGCACACTGCCTCAGCTCAGCTGTGAGGATGCTGTGGCAGACAGTGTCAAATGCTTTACTGAAATCGTGATAGGAAAGCCTCAGGGAGTGATCCTTTGGATCCTGCAGTGTCCCTTCAGGTCCTGGCAGGCAGCTCTGAGGTCCCCCTGGAGCCTTCTCCTCTCCAGGCTGAACACCCCCAGATGCCTCAGCCTGGCCTCACAGCAGAGCTGCTCCAGCCCTTGGAGCATCTTTGTGGCCTCCTCTGGCCTCTCTCCAGCAGCTCTGTGTCCTTCTTCTGCTGGGGACAGCAGAGCTGGAGGCAGGATTGGAGGTGGGGTCTGAGCAGAGCAGAGCAGAGCCAAGGGGCAGAATCCCCTCTCTATAACAAATCCACTCCTGTTCAGCAACTGCATGGTGAAATGCAGTGGCTGTAAGAGGAAATGGCCTTTGGAGGTGCTAGGAGGGAAGCCATTTGTGCTGAAGTCGTTAAAAGCAAAGGTTCTTCTTCTTTGCTTTTGTATTTGTGGAGCTCTTTAGACTAATAGCAAACTGAAAGCAAACTGTGCCTAGAAAGGCTACAGCATTAAGACCCTAATGCTTTTTTCCTCTTTGTGTGGCTGTAACTTGGCCTTCAGGGGTAAAGGTGATGGGGTAGCAACCTATGTGCTATGATCAGGAGGGGGATGGCAGCCTCTTTGCCCTGTGTTGACTCAGGCCATGTCACTGATGTGCTCCTGAGGGGTGCTTGAACTCTCAGAGGACCTCTCAGGCAGCTCATGAGTGCCCCATGGTACAGATGGGACTTGGGAACCCATGAGGTTCAGGAACTTGTGCTCAGTGACACAAATAGGCTGCAGCAAAGCTGAGAGCTGATCTGAACTCATCTGCCTTTCAGCTCAGCACCTCCCTCACAAACTCATCCTGTACAAGAGGTTTTCCAGGCAGCTGTGAAAATTGGAATAAATACCACATGTTCTCTGCAGAAATGAGGAGAATATTGGAAACCAGGAGGAACTGGCCAGAGCACTGAAGGTGTCCTTGCAGCTGCATCCTTCCCCTGCACTGCTGAGGTCCTGACCCACACAGGATGCCCCTGAGCCAGCAGTGTCCTTGTGGCCAAGAAGGGCAGTGGCATCCTGGGGTGCCTTAGAAGGGCTGTGGTGAATAAGTCAAGAGAGGTTCTCCTGCCCCTCCACTCTGCTCTGCTCAGGCCACAGCTGGAATATTGTCTCCATTTCTGGGCCCCTCAGGTCTGGAAGAACCTCAGGGAACTGCTTGAGAGAGTCCATCTCAGAGTCACAGAGCTGCTGCAGGCAGTGGAACATCTCCTGTGAGGCCAGGCTGAGGCAGCTGGGGCTTGGAGCTTGCAGCAGAGCAGCCTGAGGGTGACCTCATTGCTGGGGATCAAGATGTGCAGGGCTGGAGCCAGGCTCTGCTCAGGGATGGCCAAGGACAGCACAAGGGGCACTGGGGGCAAGCTGGAGCAGAGGAGATGCCATGGGAACAGAAGGGAAACCTTTGTCCCTGTGAGGGTGCTGGAGGCCTGGAGCAGGCTGCCCAGAGAGGTTGTGGAGTCTCCTTCTCTGGAGACTTTCCAGCCCCAGCTGGATGTGTTCTGTGTGCCCTGCCCTGGGTGATGCTGCTGTGGCAGGAGGTTGGACTGGATGATCTCTGGAGGTCCCTTCCAACACCTAAGATTCTGTGACTGTGTGATTCCTGCATGCCCAAGGCTGAAAGGTTGGTCTGTAGGAACCTCAAGCTGTAGGAATCCTAAAGCTGCTGCCAGAGCTCTTGCCACCATATCAGCTTTCCAGTCTGTATCTGCACTGAGGCTTTGCTAGGGAAGCAGAAATGTTGTACATTAAAAGCTGGCTTGGAAATCCAGGCCAGGGTACCCTCTCCATTAGATATGTGAATAGCTGCATCTTAGTGACCCTACACAGAAATCACGTTGGAAATGCTCCCAGTTTGAGATGTTTATGTAGCTCTCTTTCTTGTGCTGCCATGATTTACTCTGCAGTGCTCAAGCCAATGATGGATTAACCCTTGAAGTGTCAGTAGGGTGGAAGTGAAAAGCCTGCCTTCAGTGCTGGTGTTTACACAGCTTGTGGGTTTGCTGCTTTAAAGTTGTGCCTGAAAATAGAAACCAAAGATGTGTCATTTTTTATGGTGAAGGAAATAGCTGTGAGCAGAAGCAAAGCTGTTCCAAGTTCAGAGTTCATTTGAAGAAGCTCAATCAATTATCTTCTTTTAATGTGTGAGGTAATGGGCACTTGAAGTGCCTTCCAGCCAGATGAAGAGCTCTTGGCAGGTATTTTCATAACTTGATGCACCCACACAGAGCAAATCAAGCCTAACACCATCCTTAAGAGCTTTGATTGCAAAAACATAACCACAGCTACACAAAGGACAGGACTCACTCCTACTATGAGGGTGCTGGGACACTGCAACAGGTTGCTCAGGGAAGTGGTTGAGGTCCCATCCCTGGAGATCTTCAAAATGAGGCTTGACGAGGTTCTGGGCAACCTGATCCCATTGAGGATGTCCCTGCTGGCTGCAGAGGGGTTGAACTGGATGAGCTTTGGAAGTCCTCTCAAGCCCAGACCAATCTGTGATACTATGATTCTACTTTTCTATGATTCCATGTTTCTATGATTCTATGAATCTATTTATCTATGCTGGAGCTCCTCTCCTATGAGGACAGACTGAGAGAGTTGGGACTGTTCAGTCTGGAGAGGAGAAGGCTCCAAGGTGACCTTCTTGTGGCCTTCCAGGATCTGAAGGGGGCTCCAAGAAAGCTGGGGAGGGACTTTTGAGGATCTCAGGTAGTGACAGGACTGGGGGGAATGGAACAAGACTGGAAGTGGGGAGATTCAGGCTGGATGTGAGGAAGAAGTTCTTCCCCATGAGGGTGGTGAGAGCCTGGAATGGGTTGTCCAGGGATGTGGTTGAGGCTCCATCCCTGGAGGTGTTTGCAGCCAGGCTGGATGAGGCTCTGGCCAACCTGATCTGGTGTGAGGTGTCCCTGCCCATGGCAGGGGGTTGGAACTGGCTGATCCTTGTGGTCCCTTCAAACCTTACTGATTCTAGGATTCTATGATTCTATTTTTCTATGCTTTTATGCTTCTATGATTCTATTTTTCTATGATTCTATGATTCTGTGCTAAGATGTGTCAGATGAGGGAGCTGGCCTTGTTCAGCCTTCAGAAAAGGAGGCTGAGGAGAGACCTCCTGAGAGGAGGTTGGGGGAGGTGGTGGTCAGTGTATTGTCCCTGGTAACAAGTGATAGGGCAAGATGAAACAGCTCCAGGTTGTGCCAGGAGAGGTTGGAGCTGGACAGTAGAAGAAACTTTTTGACTGAAAGTGTTCTCAGACACTGGAACAGGCTCCCTGGGGAGCTGGTTGAGTCTCCATCCCTGGAGGTGTTTAAGAGCAGTGTAGATATGGTGCTGAGGGCCAGGGGTTAGCACCAGATCACCAGAGCTGGAGAATGGTTGGGCTCGGTGGTCTTAGGCCTTTTCCAAGCAAAGCAGTCTCTGTTTCCCTGTGCAAAGCCAGGTCTGTCTCCATGCTTGACCTCTCTAGGCACTCAGGTTGGTCTGTTGCTGCAGGATGCGTGTTTAACTGTGGTAGTTTAGGGCTATGCCTTTAAAATTTTTCTCAGATCTTGAGCAGAAAGTAGTAAAAAATGTAAATAAATCACTATTGGGTGTACAAAGGAGAATAATGATTATTCCAAACAATTCCACCGGAGGGATAGCTCCCATAAGATTTGCTTCCCAAATCAGTCTCTAGTTCTGTTCTGTTCTTCTCTTCTTGCTCCTTTGCTGGGGAGAAAATAACCAACTCATTGACCTTGGCTGCATGGCTTTTCTTTCCAGCTAAGTCTAACCTATCTCTGCTTCTTTCTCTCTTCCCTTTGGACAGGGGCTCAGGGAGGGGAAGGCAGGGAGGCAGCTTCCCTGGTCTTTGACCAGGAGGGTCCTTGTGTTGTTTTGTTAATTGTAAATCCCTGCAGATGTTGTAAATGCTGTATATTTGTACATACCCACTGCATGCCAGTGCAGACTGTAGTCTGAGCTGTAAATAAATCTTCCATTTGCTTCAAGCTGAGCTGGTCTGGTAAAGTTCATGTTGGGGGAGAATTTTCAACCCACCACATTAACCCAGGCCAGTCCATGCACAGCAACAAGGCAGCTGCAACAGCTTGTGAACAGCTTGCAGTGACCAGCAGATCAGCAGCTGTGGAGAGAGCTCCAGCTCAGGCAAGGTCAGCACTAGAAAGCAGCAAGGCAGGAGCCCTGAGCCCCACTCCTGTTTCAAACCCAAAGCAGATTTTACTGCTGCAAGGACTTGGCACAGGCAGTGCAGCCTCTGACCTCTCCCTGTGTTTTGGAGATCTGGGCTCTGCTTTGCCTGCCCCTGCTCAGTTCTTTTGCAAGAAACCTGCTTCCACAGCCTGACCCAGGGGGAATGACTCTGACCTTTAGATGACAATTCAGAGTGCGGAGGCTTCAGCTGCAGCCCACATTAAATGCACAAACTGCCTTCAGAACCATTCTAGCAGCCATTTATCTTCAAGCAGCTCTTTCCCTTGCTCCATTTTTCACTTCACATAGCTGAGCTGGTCACCTAAATCAAGCCATCTGTCTTCCCTCTGCTGGCTGCTTTCAGACTCCCATTCACACAGGCCAGGTTCCTCCCCACTTCTCACACCTCTGCCAGTGTGGATGCAGCTGCTGATCCCCAGGCAGAAGCAAGGCTTAAAGAGGAACCCTGCTGCTGAGGGTTAGATGCTGGCCGTGGGCAGGCAAAGGGATGAGCAAGAGGTGTGATGGCAATGGAGATAGGGGATGGAAGGTGGTGAAGGTGGCTTTTGTGACAAGGTGGACAAGAAGGCCAACAGCATCCTGGCTTGTATCAGAAAGAGCGTGGCCAGCAGCATCAGGGCAGGGATGGTTTCCTGCTCAGCACTGGTGAGGCCACACCTGAAATACCTGCTTCAGCTTTGGCCCCTTACTCCAAGAAGGACACTGAGAAGCTGAAGTGTACCCAAAGGAGGACAACAACTTATGTGAAGGGTCTGGAGCACAAGTCTTGTGAGGACCAGCTGAGGGAACTGAAAATGCTCAGCCTGGAAAAAGGACACCTTCTGACTTTCTAGAGCTCCCTGGGAGGAGGTTGGAGCCAGGTGGGGGTTGATCTCTTCTCCCAAGTAAAAAGTGATAGGACAAGAGGAAATGACCTCAAGTTGAACCAGAGGTTTAGGTTGGATACTAAGAAAGCCCAGAGAGCCACTGAAGAGAGCCCAGTGGAGGCTGGGAACCTGCTGAGGGGCCTGGAGCATCTCTATGAGGAGCAAAGGCTGAGAGCCCTGGGGCTGAGAGCCTGCAGAAGAGCAGCCCCAGAGGGGATCTGAACAATGCTCAGCAAGAGCTAAAGGAGCTGTGGGGGGCAAGAGGCTGGGGCCAGACTCTGCTCAGTGGTGCCCAGGGACAGGCCAAGGGGCAATGGGCACAAACTGGACCCCAGGAGGTTGCATCTGAAGAGGAGGAGAAAGTTGTTTGGTGTGAGGGTGCTGGAGGCCTGGAGCAGGCTGCCCAGAGAGGTTGTGGAGTCTCCTTGTGTGGAGAGCTTCCAACCCCCCCTGGTTGTGCTGCTGGGCAAGCTGCTGTGGGTGCCCTGCTTTAGCAGGGGGTTGGGCTGGACTGGATGCTCTCCAGAGGTCCCTTCCATCTCACCATGCTAGATTTCTATGTTGGTTTGGGGTTTTTTTTGTGTCCTATAAGATTGCAATGCTAAGGAAGAGACTTCCTGCTTAACGCAGTCCTGTGTGCGGTTTTCAGAAGTGTTGTTCATTCCCATGAGCAGGTTGTGAGGCTCCAAGCTAAGATAAGATCTTCCTTCCTGTGACATTTGGAGAAATCAGAACCTGAATCCCAATAACAGCTGCCTGCTCTAAACCAAACAGCTGCTTGGCACACATTTAGCACACAGATCCATATATGATCTACAACAAATGCAGCCATTTGTGCACAGCAGTCTGGCTCCTCAAATGAGCCACTCAGGTGGAGGATGGTATTGTCCTCCTTGGGATTGGAATGGGGCTACCAGATGAATATCCAGATGTTCTTCTTCCTTTTCAGGAACGAAACACAAACCCTCAGCCTTGGCTCCCCCTTTGCACTTGTTGTCAAGTTTCCAGAGTGGTAAATGCTCTTTGTCTACCTGGTTAAAGCTGCTGCACCAAGGGATGCTAAATGCTTTGTGTGAAAGGAGCACCTAAAGCTTCTGGAAAACTCTTTGAAGTTTCCCAATATGATGCCTGATAAATCATAGAATCATGGAATGGTCTGGGTTGGAAGAGACCTCCAGAGCCCACCCAGTCCAACCCCCTGCACTCAACAAGGACATCCCCAACTAGATCAGGTTGCCCAGAGCCCTCTCCAGCCTCACCTTCAAAATCTCCAGGGAAGGGACCTCAACCACCCCCCTGGGCAACCTGTTCCAGTGTTCTATCACCCTCCTGGTGCAGAACTTGTTCCTCACATCCAATCTCAATCTGCTCTGCTCTAGTTTGAAGCCATTGTCCCTGCTCCTGTCCCTGCAGGCCTTTGCAAACAGTCTCTCTGCAGCCTTCTTGAAGCCCCCTTCAGGTCCTGGCAGGCTGCTCTTAGGTCTGCCTGGAGCCTTCTCTTCTCCAGGCTGAACACCCCCAGTTGCCTCAGCCTGGCCTCATAGCAGAGCTGCTCCAACCCCCTGAGCATTTTCCTGGCCTCCTCTGGACCCTCTCCATCAGGTCCATGTGCTTCCTATATTGAGGGCCCCAGCCCTGCATGCAGCACTGCAGGTGAGGTCTCAGCAGAGCAGAGCAAAGTGTCAGAATCTCCTCTGCTGCTGAGCGAGCCAGGAGCTGAACTGCAGCCAGGAGCTGAACTGCATCCTGATCGCTCCCGACAGCTTCCTGCAAGGAGGTTGGAGTGAGATGGGGTTGGTCTCTTACCCTCATAACAGGTGACAGAATGAGAGGAAATGGCCTGAAATTGTTCCAGGCCAGGTTTAGTTTGGAGATGAGGACAAATGTCTGTACTGAAAGCTTGGTCAGGCACTGGAACAGGCTGCTCCATCCCTGGGGGTGTTCTGGAGGCCTGTGGACATGGCACCTGGGACATCACAGAATCACATAGTGTCAGGGGCTGGAAGGGACCTCAGAGATCATCCAGTCCAACCCCCCTGCCAGAGCAGGAGCACCCAGGGCAGAGCACACAGGAACACATCCAGGCAGGTCTTGAATATCTCCAGAGAGGGAGACTCCACAACTCCCCTGGGCAGCCTGGTCGAGTTCTGACACTCTCACAGGGAAATAATTCTTCCTCCTGTTTCCATGGAACTTCCTATGGCTCAGCTTCCATCACTGCCCCTGCTGCTGGCATTGGGCATCACCCAGCAGAGCCTGACTCCAGCCTCTGGGCACTCCCCCTGCACATCTTTAGCACCAGCAATGAGGTCACCTCTCAGGCTCCTGCTCTCCAAACTCCAGAGCCCTCAGCTCCCTCAGGCTCTCCTCCTGAGGAAGATGTTCCACTACCTGCAGCATCTTTGTGGCTCTGTGCTGGACTCTTCCAAACACTTCCCTAAGGTCTTTCTTTTCCTAAGGGGCCCAGAACTGGACACAATATTTCAGATGTGACCTCAGCAAGGCAGAGTAGAGGGGTAGAAGATTGTGTCTCAACTCACCACAGCCCTTCTAATGAACCCCAGGCTGCCCTTGGCCTTCTTGGCCACCAGAGCACATTGCTGGCTCATGCTCAACCTCCCATCCACCAGCACCCCCAGGGCCTTTTCCCCTTCCCTGCTCTCCAGCAGCTCAGTCCCCAACCTCTCCTGCTCCATGAGGTTGTTCTTTCCCAGGTGCCAGACTCTCCCCTTGCCCTTGTTGGATTTCATTCCATTTCTCCCTGCCCAGCTCTCAGCCTTTCCAGGTCTCCCTGAATGGCAGCACAACCCTCTGGTGTGCCAGCCACTCCACATGGTTTAATGGTGTTAGGTTAAGAGTTGGACTTGATGATCTCAGAGTTTTTTCCAGCCCAAACAATTCCATGATTGTGATTGAAGCTTAGGTTTCAGTGCTGGGAAGTTGTGACCTGCTCCATGCCTGCCTGAGTGACAGTGCTGGATTGTGCATGGATGCTGGAGTGGCAGCAGGGCTGGGGTGAAGAAAGGGTTGGGGTGAAGAAAGGAGGTGGGGTGAAGAAAAGAGGGCACTCTGCCATCTTCTCCCCCAGGGAGCCAAAGCACACAAAGGACAAGGGCTCCCTGCTTGCTGTCCTCATTCTTGTGCACATCCTGAGCATATCAGCTCTGGCACTGAGCTGACACAGTGCCTGCTGCAGCAGAAGAGAAGGCAGCACAGCCAAGGAGGACAGCTGAGCTCTGAGCACAGAATGTTTGTCCCTATGTAAAGCAGAGCCATGGGAGGGACCCTGCTGCCTGCTGCATTACATAAAACCCAAGAGCCTCACTGAGTTTTTCTGATTGTTAAATGCTAATTAAAGAAATTAACTTCACTCACACACAAATCTGATTCTTTTCTCACTGTGACTTTCAGGAGGGGAGATCTCTCATGGGGCAGAGACCCCAGCCAGTTCAGGACAAACTCCCCTTCCAACAGGAGAGATCTGTCACAGGGCAGAGACCCCAGCCAGCTCAGGACAGACTTCCCTTCCAACAGGAGAGATCTCTCATGGGGCAGAGACCCCAGCCAGCTCAGGACAGACTTTCCCTCCAAGAGGAGATGACCCCAGGAGCAGGGCCATCCCAAATGTATTCCATCCCTCCCATATAGCAGCAGTGATCTCAGGTGGTGTTACCCCAGCCACCAGCACAGTCTCTTGCTGAAGAGCTGCCACAAATGCCCCTAATAGCACACTGGCCAGCACCAATCCTCATCCTCCCCAGCAGAGGCATTTTAACAAGGAATCAGCCCCAGCCAGGCCTCAGACTAATGCAGCTCCCTAACAGCTGTAGAGGCCTGGCCAGTTCTCTGCTGTAATGCAGGGAGACATGAGAAAGCTTGCAGGAGGTCCACTGAATTCAAGCCCAAAGGTGTGTTGGTCACAGCAAAATCCTCCTCATGCCTCCAGCACCACTTTTGCACAGCTCATTCAAGAAACCAGCTGACAATTGCAGGCATTTTCTCTCTGTCTGTTATTTACTAGGTCATAAATAAAATCTAGCAGGTAATAAATGACATCTATAGTTCTGGTGTCCCCAGCAGAAGAAGGACACCTAAGTGAGCCTGCTCTGGCAGGGGAGTTGGACCTAATGATCTCTTGAGGTCCCTTCCAACCTCTGTGATACTGTGACACAGAGCTGCTGGAGCAAGCCCAGAGGAGGCCACAAAGGTGATCCAAGGGCTGGAGCAGCTCAGCTGTGAGGCCAGGCTGAGGGAGCTGGGGGTGTTCAGTCTGGAGAGGAGAAGGCTCCAGGGGGACCTCAGAGCTGCCTGCCAGGACCTGAAGGGATCCTGCAGGAAGGCTGCAGAGGGACTTTTGCTGAGGGGGTCTAGAGACAGCCCAAGGGGCAATGGTTTGAAGCTGAGGCAGAGCAGGGTTAGAGTGGAGCTGAGGAAGAAGTTGTTGAGCAGGAGGGTGGTGAGAGTCTGGCACAGGCTGCCCAGGGAGGCTGTGGCTGCCTCCTTGCTGGGGGTGCTGAAGGCCAGGCTGGATGAGACCTTGAGCAGCTGAGTCTGGCTGAGAGGTGTCCCTGGGCATGGTGGGGAGGTTGGAGCAGATGAGCTCTGAGGTCCTTTCCAACCTGAGCCATGATAGGACTCCTTATTTCAAGCTTTGTTTCAGATTTTTATAAGGGAGCAATATCTGGGTTTAGAAAACATCTTTTTTGTTTTCTTTTTTTCCATTCAGACTTCATTTGCTGGCAGAACAATGAATACAGGGCTTGCTTTTCATCAGCAGCCACAACTCATGATGCCTCTGAGAAGAGCATTTCCCTTCTTTACATGTCCAAGCTTCACAGGTTTCCAGCATATCAAACCCTGCTGCCTTGGTACACAATTCCCAGCTGAAAACTGAGTGTGTGGAAGGGTAATGAACTCAGGGCAACGTGGTTTGGAGGCCACAGCACAGCATCTAAGCAAAGCAGCTTTAGGAGGGACAGAGGTCATAAACAGCCTCTTCTTTTCAGATCACAGCTAAGAGGTGTGGAGTTTCCCACTGGAATTCAGCTAATTTCATAAGCAAAGAGGGAATGGTTTCCTTACCTGCCAGCATAATGAATTTGAGTGGCACCCCTGCAGCTGATTGCTTGTTCTGCATCCCTGCTGTGTGTAGCAGCAGGCTGGCAAGGTGACATTACAACTATTTGCAAGTCTCCATGCTGCCTGATGTTACTAAGGTAACTCAACTGTGCAGCAAGCTGCCTGAAGTCCCTATGAAGATGAAGTGGCCAGAGCTGCTCTGCTTGAAAATGTCAGCTGCTGACCCTGTTCCATGTTGCTGGGGATCTAAGGAGAAGCAGAAATCCTTTGGTCACCAAATTACAGATGGCTGCAGAAAAACTCCAATATTCTCTGTCTCTTCCCCTCCTCCCAGCCCTGAATTTTTTACAGAATATCTCTGCCAGCCAAAATGTTACACAAGAAAAGCTCAGTCTTGGTTTGAAGCTTCTCAGAGGAACAAGGCAGAGGAAGATGTCTCAAAACTACTTTTGCGGTCTCCTAGTCCTGGGCCAGTCTGAGGGCAAAGCAGTTCCCTGTGCTGCAGGATTTGTGCACAGAGGTATGAAAAAGAGTTTGACCTGGCAGCCCCTCAGCCTGACCTGGACACTGGAAAAAGGAAGAAACATCCCAGTGTGAGTGGTAAAGTCTGTAGCTGTCACAGCTGCAGCTGGGAGAAGGCATTGAAGGAGCCTTTATGCAGCTGAGGTGCACTGAAGCCTTTCTGTTTCAGATGTGGATTGCAGCATGCAGCAGCACACAGTGAACACCAGGCCTTGAAGACCATCTGTACTAGCTCTTGAGCTGGAGATCAAGGCTGCTTTAGTAGACTCTACTCCTGGACTGGGCAGAAAGGAAATTTTGCTTATATCTTCAGTGTCTCCTGAGATCACCCAGTCCAAACCCCCTGCCAGAGCAGGAGCACCCAGGGCAGGGCACACAGAACACAGCCAGGTGGGGTTGGAATCTCTCCAGAGAAGGAGACTCCACAACCTCTGTGGCCAGCCTGCTCCAGGGCTCTGGCACCCTCACCACACAGAAGTGTCTCCTCATGGGGAGGTGACACCTCCTGAGTTCCAGCTTGTCCCTGTTGTTTCTTGTCCTGTCAGAGGGCACCACTCAAAAGCTCCTGGACCCTTCATCTGGACTCCCACCCCTCAGATCCCCTGATCAGACCCCCTCTCAGCCTTCTCCCCTCCAGCCTACATGCCCACATCTCTGTGCTGGGAGTGAGCACAATCCAGTGGGTAGCAAAATCCCCTCCAAATGTGTGAGGTTAGTCTTAAAAAGGTTGAGCCTCAGTTTTACTGCACACTTAAAATACTTCACAGAGCCCTTCATAGGGTTGTAAATACTGCCAGATCTATGACCAGAACAACTCTTTGCTCTTAAAAGGTCCTAGGAATTTTAAAATCATACAGAAGTGTCTCCTCATGCTGAGGTGGCACCTCCTCGGTTCCAGCTTGTTCCTTGTCCTGTCACTGAGCACCACCCAAAAGACCTTGGCCCCTTCATCCTGACCCCCACCCCTCACATATTGATAGGCAATGATCAGATTCCCTCTCAGCCTTCTCCACTCCAGACTAAATAGTCCCAGGGCTCTCAGCCTTTTTTCATAGCAGAGATTTTCAGTTCCCCAAACATCCTCAAGGTCTCCATTGGACTCTCCAGCAGATCCCTGCCTCTCTTGAACTGAGGAGCCCAGAACTGAACACAATATTCCAGGGGCAGTCTCACCAGGGCACAAAATGCCAGAGTAGATTGTTTCTCTTTCCTTTTCCAAGCACATTTCATAGCAAGTCCCAATACTGCTCTGAAATGCTTGCTCTCAGGGTGGCTGGGATGCAGAGGTCATCTGTGGGATCAGCAATGTGCTCTGGTGGCCAAGAAGGCCAAGGGCAGCCTGGGGTGCATTAGAAGGGCTGTGGTGAGCAGGTCGAGAGAGGTTCTCCTCCTTCTCTACTCTGCCCTGGTGAGGCCACATCTGGAATATTGTGTCCAGTTCTGGGCCCCTCAACCCAAGAAGGACCTCAGGGAACTGCTTGAGAGAGTCCAGCACAGAGCCACAAAGATGCTGCAGGCAGTGGAAGATCTTCCTCATGAGGAGAGCCTGAGGGAGCTGAGGGCTCTGGAGCTTGGAGAGGAGGAGCCTGAGAGGTGACCTCATTGCTGGTGCTAAAGATGTGCAGGGGGAGTGCCCAGAGGCTGGAGCCAGGCTCTGCTGGGTGATGCCCAATGCCAGCACCAGGGGCAGTGGTGGAAGTTGAGCCATAGGAAGTTCCATGGAAACAGGAGGAAAAATTTTTGTCCCTGTGAGGGTGACAGAAGACTGGACCAGGCTGCCCAGGGGCGTTGTGGAGTTTCTCTGAAGAGATTCAAGACCTGCCTGGCTGTGTTCCTCTGTGCCCTGCCCTGGGTGATGCTTCTCGGGCAGGGGGGTTGGACTGGATGATCTCTGAGGTCCCTTCCCACAATATTCTGTGATCTTCCACCATTAACAGTGTCTGCTTTCAGGGTTCAGGAAACCCCTTTCCAGAAATCCAGCAGGAGTCTGAAGAGAGAGGAGATCCCATCTCATAAATGGTTCTGTGTTAGTGAAGATGAAACTCCAGGGAGCAGACATCTACCTAACACCCAGGGTCACCACGTGCTGGCAGAGTCCCTGTGTCATGCAATGTGCTCTGGGCAGATGGCACAGCCCAGGCATTGGGCTCTGTGGCATCTTTCAGTGCCACAGCTGCTGGTACCCACAGAGCAGCCTCTGCATAATGGTATAAAAGAGTCCAGTGCTGTGATTTACACAAGCAGATACCCAGCAACTAATTCCAAGTGGGAAAGAGGAAACCACTCAGAATCACAGAATGGGCTGCCCTGGAAGGGACCTCCAAAGCTTGGGCCTCTGAGCAACCTGCTCCAGCCAAAGATGTCCCTGCTGACTGCAGGAAGGTTGGACTGGACAACCTCTTCCAGCCCAAACCAGTCTGTGTTCAACTTTCTGACAGCACAAAACACTCCTCAAGCTGTTTGTCCCTCGCTGCACTGCCTGTGTGCAATGTGACTGGCTCTGCTCCCTGCTGTGCTGCATCTCATCAGGCTTTGGCAGTGCCCCTCATTCTGACAGGCTGCAAACTGCCCTCCACACACACCTCCTGCCCCCTTGGATTTTCTTTGCTATCTTTTACAGGTGTGTAAAGCTCAGCAGGTGTGCAAGGGGGCAGTTCTAGCCTGTAGCTCATGAGCAGCAGCTGCTCTCCAGCCAGCCCTCCCCTCATGGGGCTGGGGTGAAGCTGCAGGAGCAGTCTGCTGGGGGAGAGGAGCATCTGGTCTGGGAGAAGCTGTGGTTTCTGAGGGAGGACATGGTGGGAAGCTGTGCCCAGGAAGGTTTTGGGGGCTGCAGGGCCATGGTAGCTGTTGAAGTGGGGGCTGTTGGGGTCCCCAGCTGAGGTCTGGGGACGGTCAATTTTGCCATGTTTTGGAGGTGTGAGAAATGGGGCAGCTACAGCTTTGGAAGCCAAGCAGGGTGAGCAGAGCAAAATGGCAGAAGTGAGTAGGTGCAGGCTGTGAAGGCAGGAGGAGTCTGCTGCGTGGCTGCAGCACCCTTCCCGTTTCAGCTCCTGCTCCATCAGCTGCCTCCTCAGGATGCTGGGAACTGAAAAGAACAGCAGGCTTGTCTGCAAAGGACAAGGGGAGGGAGAGCAGCTTCAGGGCCTCCTGCATGGGAAGATGTTTCAAGGCTTTGTGGGGCACACCTGAGCTCCTCCTCCGCGCAGGGACACCTGCTGCTGAGGTGGTGCAAGACAAGCCAGTAAAGGGGTGGTGGTTTAAAACTGTCTTTAATTTTCCTTTGCAAAGTTCAAGCAGAGAAAGATAAAGAGTGTAAATAAGTCACTATTGGGTGTAGGAAAGCAGAATAATGATTGTTTTAAACACTTCCATTGGAGAGAGAGAAATGTTTAAGAACCACTACTCAAAACAGAGTTGGGGCAGTCGGGGTCTGAGCTCTCAGCTTCCTTGCTGGGCTGTCTGGCTGCTGCTGCTGCTCCTCTTCTGGCTGAGGATAACACTGACCTTGGTGAGCTAAGGTAACAGCCTCTCTGCTTCTTAACTCTTTGCCTTCTGCCAGGGGGTCTGGGGGACTCTTTCTGGTCTGGGGTGGATGAAGGCCCCCTTTTAGGGGAAGCAAAGGGAGCTTGGTTGTGCTTTCCTGTTGCCTGTACCTATTTGTAAATGTTGTGATTAGTCTCTATTTGTACAGATTCATTGCATTTCATCACAGGTTGTAGATTTGCTTGTGAATACAGCTTGCATTTGCTGCCAGACTGAGCCAGCCTGGGTGTTGTTGGTAGGGGGGATTTCAGCTCTCACACTGTCACAATATATATATATATAACAGGCCACAACTAACAGGAGGCTCCTGCTCCAATCTGCTGTCACTGAGCAGGGGGATCTGCACTGAAGCCTCCCTGTACCATGGAAGCCTACATAAGTCCCAGCTCCCATGTCAAAATGAGTTAGGAGCATTGTGCACATGGATTACTCCTAGAGGACACACTCCTGTCAATTACCTCTTCCTTACTAAATTATCTTAGAAACAACAACCTGGAGTTAATGTTTTGTTGCCCAAGAGAGGTAATCAATGGGAGGATAAAGCTATCCTTAGCATTCTGCTTAATACATGTTTTAAGCTCCATATTACATGAGTCATGGAGGTGTGGATGTTCCTCACCATGGTACAGCTGCTCTTTGTGACTTGAGGTGGTCTGGCCTTAGGCCTGTCCTTTCCTCAGGAGCTTGCCCAGGCTGGTCCTTGCCCACCTTCTTGCCATAGTTTTTTGGTGTTGGTGGTTTGTGGGGAGTTATTTTTTTTGCCAGTTCTCAGTGTTTGCATGAAAATAAGGCTTTGTGTAAGCTTTCTGGTGTGCTGAGAAAGTGGCTTCCTCAGCAGCCAGGCCTGGGTGGCCTTTCCTGCTAGGCTTTTGAACTCCTCAGATGCATGCCTGACCATCTAACAGTCCATCTGGTGAGGCAGCAGATGTAGCTAGGGACAGCTTTTACCTTGGGTGCTTTGCTTGTATCTCCTTCCTCTCAACTTCTAAACCTTTGCTGTGTTCTTGTGAAGCAGGTGAAAGTGACTCCTTCTCCATTCTCAGAGCTGCTCCTCTCCTTTGAACAAGGCTTTCATTTTCTCCTTTCTTTCTTGACTGTTTTTTTATTGGAATCTTTGAAAACTTTGAATTTCCAGAGCCTTTGGGCTTCCCCATTCCACCCTCCAAGCCTCCTTGCTTAGACTCTCAGCAGAGGGTTTCCTGCTTAAGCTTTGCTTTTTTAGCAGTAACCTTCCCTGAGGCTTTCCACCTGTGGAAAGCTGTTGGGATCCCTGACATTGAGAAGAGGTGAGAACCAAGCTGAAGAGCTCATGGATTGGTGGTTAAGGGCTGACCAAATGCAGCTAACTCATCACCTCTGCATTACCACAGCTTGCAAAGCAGAACAGCAGGGCAGAAATCCTCTGCACTAGGAGTGGCTTTAGGAGCTTTGGATCCATGTGCAGAACAGTTGTGAAGTCCTCCAAATCCTCGAAGTTCCACACAGGTGACTTCTGCAGTGCAGATTTGGACAACAGCAAAGCACAGGAGGCAGAATGGACATGCTCAGAATGCAGCTCTGTCTGCTAGAGGCTGAGAGGGTCTGGAGGTCAGCTTTAATCTTAGCCACTGCAGGGAAGATTTGGTTGTAGCTGGGTTTTTTTTTTTTTTTTTTTTTTTTTGCTCTCTCCTCTCTGGAGCCAGCCTAATGAGTGAGCTGAGTTCTCCACTGACTGCTCTGCCTATAAATCTGTTTGGCTTCTCCAGGTCCTTTCCTAGGCCTGGAAATGTTTGCATGCTCTCCTACAAGAGTCAGCCTGTGAACTACTGCTGGAATGCAGGCTTGGAAGAGCAGCTCTGAGGCACTCTTGCTGATTTATAGTGGTCCATGCATATGCAGGTCAAAGGATTGCTCTCTCTATTGCTTCCTAGCTGAAGAGAGCTGCTGAGGTTTGTCTTTTATGGGTGTCTGAGCCACAACTATGTATTTATTCATGAAGCCTTTGCAAGCATCTCAGTAGATGTGCAGCTGGGTGGTTTTTATACCAAAGATTTAGAGCATCTCGAAGGGTCACTGTCTCCTGAAATCACTTAGAGCTGTTTGAGTGATGGATTTTCAGGAAGGTTCTTGCTGGATGGTAATGATAAAGCATATCCCTGTCTGATCTACTGTCAGGCTGAATTGCTCACCCCATTTTAATGATGCTGGACAGTAATGGTGGTATGATTATAAGTCACAGGTGTCTTTAGGATGTTGATATTTGTCTTAGCATCTCTCTTTCAGCTGTAGTTCCAAACTTCTTTACCTCTCCTGTATGCTTTTAAAAGTGGGGAGAGGATGGCAGAGTGCTCTTCAGGAAGTCACAGAGTGCTCTGCAGTGAAACACAGCTGAAGTGCTCAACAATTAGCAGGTGAAAGAACAGGAAATATTTTTATTTTGTTTGTTTATTTTGAATGGGGGGGGGAACCAACAAACAAACCAGTTTGTTCTTTCCATATGTCAGCTGTGGAACTTGCTCCCTCCTGAGGAATACAATTATGCACTGTTTTGAGCTCCTGTGGTCTCAAGGTTATGTTCAGGACACATTAAGCAGCCATCAGTGCCTTGTAACCAATGATGAGCTCTACAAATTGGATCAGAGGACGTTGCAATGTGCTGCCTTGTAACTGTAAAATAATCCAAGGGTGAGCATAATTTGCTTCAAAATGAGTGTAAAAAACTAACTGGAAATTAAAGTTCATTTTTTTTCCTCAGTGCTGTGAGAGATCAGAATGTTACAGATTGGCTATGGACAGTGAGCTGGAGTGCTGTATGCCAGCACCATGCACTGCAGGCTTGAGCTTGAGTGCAGTTGTGACCCTCTGTGGAGGGAGCAAAGGTTACCTGCTGCATCTAGAGCCTGGATCTACTTTTGCAGTAGCTCTGTTAATGGATCTCCCAATGAAAACAAGAAAGAACCAGGCAGTTGGTTTGGGAAAGACACTTTAATTTTATTTTGCTTACCTGTGCAGCAGGAGAAGTTAGGAATCCAGAAAAGGAGGAAAAGAGCAAGGGGCAGCAAAAGCAAAGGTAGCTACCATCATGGATCTAGGCAGTGTCTCACTGATCCTGCTGGTCTTGATGGGAGCTTTCCCTCAGAGGCTTTACACCTTTGCCGGTCCCATTCCTGGTCACAGCTCCCCACTCAGCTGCCATGATTGCAGCACATTTGGGTGGTGTCAGTGCCATGAGCCAGGCTGGGTCTCACGGTGAGCTGGCTCTAACTGCTGTGGCAGTCATCTGTGAGGCTCCTCTCCACCTAAAGCCCCACAAAAACTTCGCACAGTGAGGTCCAGCTTGCACCCAACACTCTGTAGCCTTGTGCAGTTATCAGCTGCTATAGTCACAGAGTGTGTGGCCTTGGAGACAAGCAGGGATCCCCCTGGGACAATGGCATAAAAACACTTTGGGACAAACTATGTTGAGGCAATGAGAGGGAGACCAACTGAACTCCTTCCACCCAGATGTGCCAGAGGTGTAATGAATGGAAAAAATCAGAAATCAACCTCCAAAAGCCCCAATAATCTGATCTTGATTTCAAACCTTTGGGTGTTGCTATGCTCTGTTTGGCAGACTGTGACCTGTGATGATGTGCTCCCAGGGCTGGTGAATCTTTTCCATAAATAGAACAGAATCACAGAACGTTAGGGGCTGGAAGGGACCTCAGAGATCATCCAGTCCAACCCCCCTGACAGAGAAGCATCACCCAGGGCAGGGCACGCAGGAATGATGCAGGAAGGTTTTGAATCTCTTCAGAGAAAGAGACTCCACAACCCCCCTGGGCAGCCTGGTCCATTCTTCTGACACCCTCACAGGGACAAAAATGTTTCCTCCTGTTCCCACGGAACTTCCTATGGCTCAGCTTCCATCACTGCCCCTGCTGCTGGCATTGGGCATCACCCAGCAGAGCCTGGCTCCAGCCTCTGGGCACTCCCCCTGCACATCTTCAGCACCAGCAATGAGGTCACCTCTCAGGCTCCTCCTCTCCAAGCTCCAGAGCCCTCAGCTCCCTCAGGCTCTCCTCAGCAGGAAGATCTTCCACTGCCTGCAGCATCTTTGTGGTTCTGTGCTGGACTCTCTCACGCAGTTCCCTGAGGTCCTTCTTGGCCTGAGGGGCCCAGAACTGGACACAACATTCCAGATGTGGCCTCAGCAGTGCTGAGTAGAGAGGGAGGAGAACCTCTGTGACCTACTCACCACAGCCCTTCTGATGCACCCCAGGCTGCCCTTGGCATTCTTGGCCACCAGAGCACATTGCTGGCTCCTGCTCCGCGTCCCATCCACCAGCACCCCCAGGGCCTTTTCCCCTTCCCTGCTCTCCAGCAGCTTAGTTCCCAACCTCTCCTGCTCCATGAGGTTGTTCTTTCCCAGGTGCCAGACTCTCCCCTTGCCTTGTTGGTTTTCATTCCATTTCTCCCTGCCCAGCTCTCAGCCTGTCCAGGTCAGGCTGAATGGCAGCACAACCCTCCTGTGTCACCACTCCACGCAGTTTGGTGCCATCAGCAACCTTGCTGGCAGTGCCCTCTGTGTCCTCATGCAGGTCCTTGATGAATAGATTGAACAGCTCTGGGCCCAGTACTGACCCCTGAGGGACTCCACCAGACACAGGCCCCCAACTAGACTCCATCCCATTGACCACAACTCTCTGACTTCTTCCCTTCAACCAGTTCCCATCCACCTCACTCCCTGATCCTCCAGAGCACACTGCTGGTGTTGTTCCAGATCTGGGTTGTTTACACCATATGCAAACCCCAATCAGCAGAGGGAGCTCAGGTGCTGAGTGTCTTCCAATTCTGGAAGAGGTGCCAGGTGGTCATGGCACAAAGCTAGCACCCCAGTCAAATTTGGGGCAGCTTTTAAAGGATCTCAGCTTCTCTCTTCCAAAAAAGCTATGAGACCACCTTGGCTTGGCTTATGGGTGAGCCTGAAGGCTGAGAAATGGAAACCCAATGGATTCATTTCCAAGAGGAACCCCAAATTTAACAAAAGGCTCTTTGCTCAGGTGTGGGACAGGATTTGGATCATTGACAGCAAAGATCTGTTTGTTGCTATTCCTGCGGTGCCTTACAACCCTGTGGTGCTTGCTCTGTTCATCCAACTTCACCTTCCCCTCTGCACAGGGCTGAATTTTGAGCATTGCAGTGCCCTGCAAGCTCTTTCCTTCTGTCACAGCCTGTGCCAGCACCAATAAAAATCTTCTGATCCAGAGTTAGGACTGAGTGTTTCAGCTTGTGACCAGCCATCAAGAGCCTTAAGTGGTCCTTTGGCATATTCATGCAAAGAGGCAATTCAGTTCTTGCAGCTCCCTTGCTGTGAGTGTGTGTGGGAGCAGCAGCAGTGCCCAGGGTCTCAGCCAGTCCAGTCTTGCACTGATTCCTGCTGACAGCAGGGAGGTGTCCTGGGCTTGGGTTTTCCTACTGCTATTCACAGCTCATTATGAAAAATGGTTTTGAAAATGTTGTTGATGGGAAGCCTGAGGGAGCTGGGGGTGTTCAGCCTGGAGAGGAGAAGGCTCCAGGGGGACCTCAGAGCTGCCTGCCAGCACCTGAAGGGATCCTGAAGGAAGGCTGTACAGGGACTTTTGCTGAGGGGGTCTGGAGACAGGCCAAGGGGCAATGGTTTGAAGCTGAGGCAGAGCAGGGTTAGAGTGGAGCTGAGGAAGAAGTTGTTGAGCAGGAGGGTGGTGAGAGTCTGTCACAGGCTGCCCAGGAAGGCTGTGGCTGCCTCCTAGCTGGGGGTGCTGAAGGCCAGGCTGGATGAGACCTTGAGCTGCTGAGTGTGCCTGAGAGGTGTCCCTGGGCAGGATGTTTGGAGTAGATGATCTCTGAGGTCTCTTCCGACCTGAGCCATTCTGGTTTCTACTTGTTACCAGTTTCTTTAGCTAGGATGAGCTGACACAATGCTGTGCCCCACAGCAGAAAAATGCTGCCACTTTAGATGCCTTGAGCCTACCTCTTCATAACAAAATATATTGGAAACAGATATTGTCCTCTCCTAGTTCTTTCTATTTCTGGATACCCAGTGGACAGTTTGCTTTATTTGTGAGCTATTAAAGTTTAATCAGAGCTGTTCAGAATGCGCCTTTGTTTCAAAATGCTGTGTCAAGCCAGCTGATGTGTGTACTACAGCCATCTTCCTACAGCAGCTGCTCCTGCAGCTTGTTGGGGGCATTTTGTCTAAGTTCATAATGCCAAGGAAATCACAGAATCATAGAATGTTAGGGGCTGGAAGGGACCTCCAGAGATCATTCAGTCCAACTCCCCTGCCCGAGAAGCATCACCCAGGGCAGGGTACACAGGAACACATCCAGGTGGGTTTTGAATCTCTCCAGAGAAAGAGACTCCACAACCCCCCTGGGCAGCCTGGTCCATTCTTCTGTCACCCTCACAGGAAAATAATTCTTCCTCCTGTTCCCATGGAACTTCCTATGGCTCAGCTTCCACCACTGCCCCTGGTGCTGGCATTGGGCATCACCCAGCAGAGCCTGGCTCCAGCCTCTGGGCACTCCCCCTGCACATCTTTAGCACCAGCAATGAGGTCACCTCTCAGGCTCCTCCTCTCCAAGCTCCAGAGCCCTCAGCTCCCTCAGGCTCTCCTCATGAGGAAGATCTTCCACTGCCTGCAGCATCTTTGTGGCTCTGTGCTGGACTCACTCAAGCAGTTCCCTGAGGTCCTTCTTGGGCTGAAGGGCCCAGAACTGGACACAATATTCCAGCTGTGGCCTCAGCAGGGCAGAGTAGAGGAGGAGGAGAACTTCTCTTGACCTACTCACCGCAGCCCTTCTGATGCACCCCAGGCTGCCCTTGGCCTTCTTGGCCACCAGAGCACATTGCTGGCTCCTGCTCCACCTCCCATCCACCAGCACCCCCAGGGCCTTTTCCCCTTCCCTGCTCTCCAGCAGCTCAGTCCCCAACCTCTCCTGCTCCATGAGGTTGTTCTTTCCCAGGTGCCAGACCCTCCCTTTTCCCTTGTTGGATTTCATTCCATTTCTCCCTGCCCAGCTCTCAGCCTGTGCTTTCAGCAGGCCTGGCAAATCTACAGGCTAGTTCAGGGTGGTGCTGGCTGTTTTTTTTTTGCCCCAGCTGTTGTGCTGGGGTGCAGTGGTGTGCCCCAGCATCATCCATACACACACACACACTCTGTGCCTTGGCAGCAGCCTTACTGCACAGGCAGGGAGCTGATTTATGGTGGTGAAAATATCTACAAATGTTTTGTTGTGGCCAGCATTTAAAGGCTGCCTGTTGGGTCAAGTTCATGCTCATTACATATTGCAGGGCTCCAAATGCTGCACGAGCTGGGTGAATATTCAGACTGAAGGCCAAGCCACCCAAGAACAGCTCAGGTCTTCCCCAGTCTAAAGTGTTCTGTGATTCTAAGTCAAGAGTTCCTGTGCTTCATGAGCAGGGGTGAAGCAAGCTGAAACACATCTCAGTGCCTGCAGGAAGCAGGGCTTTGTGCCAGGCAGTTCCCACTCTGCCCACTGACAGAGGGCAAGAAGGAGACATGGAGAAGCAGCACCATGAAGGGGTTTGCTTTGTTGTTGTTTGCTTTGCTCTGAACTACTGATAAAAAATGTGTGAAAGGAGGAATACGGCAAAGTTAGAACTCCCTCTAGAGCCTGCACTCAACTCCAGTCTGCACACACCTTGGTGTATTTGCAGCTCGGTGACAGCAGCCTTGGGAAAACTCATCAGACTAGGAAGATCACACCGGTACCTCTGATGTGTGTAAGGGACCATAAACTGCAGCTGACTCTTACTTAGAATTGGGCAAATAAGATCTTTAATACTATATTTAAAATTCATTTTTATTTTATCTGAAAATAGTTAAATACAGAAGTTTAAGTTGTTGGAAGCACAAAGCTCTGCCTTAATGAGGTTGCATTTGGAGTACTGGCAACAGCTCTGGGCTCCCCAGTTCAAGAGAGACAGGGAACTACTGACAGAGACCAATGGAGGCTACAAAGATGCTGAAGGGGCCTGGAGCAGCTGTGAGGAGCAAAGGCTGAGAGCCCTGGAGGTGTTGAGTCTGGAGAAGAGCAGCCCCAGAAGGCATCTGAGCAATGCTCAGCAAGAGCTAAAGAAGCTGTGGGGACAAGAGGCTGGAGCCAGACTCCTGTCAGTGGTGACCAGGGACAGGACAAGGGGCAATGGGCACAAAGTAGAACCCAGGCGGTTCCACCCGAGCAGTAGGAGAAACTTGAGGGTGCTGGAGTCCTGGGGGCAGGCTGTCCAGAGAGGTTGTGGAGTCTCCTTGTGTGGAGAGCTTCCAAACCCCCCTGAGCATAGTGCTGCTGGGCAAGCTGCTGTGGGTGCCCTATAGCAGGGTGCTATAGCAGGAGGTTGGACTGGGTGAGCTCCAGAGGTCCGTTCCAACCCCTACCATGCTGAGATTCTGTACCACAGCTTTCTGAAGCTGTTCGAAGGTGCTTAGCATTCCATCTGGGAAAGAGGGAATTGGTTTCTCCAGGTTTTCTGTCTAAACTGTCATCATGTTCTTGGTGTCAGGGGTGAAAGCAAGCAATGACTGAAGTGTGACTGGACTCAGCAGGGGCACTTCACCTGGGGGTGCTGGACTGCTCTGTGCAGGGCAGTGGCAGGGATTTGAAAGGTTTGGTGTCAGTTTAAGTTGGAAAAACATAGCCCTGTTAACTGCCTGGTAAGTTTTCAGTTCTGAAATGGTGATTATTTTTTAGTTCAAATTCTTTCTTTCAGTATTTCTTTTCTATGCCTTCAGTATCTCTTTTCTACACTTTCAGTATCTCTTTTGTACTCCTTCAGCATATCTGGATTTGAAAGACAAGCTTTATGGCAGCCTGTACTGACTTGGGAGAAAAAGGTGATGAAGCCTGGGTGCAGTGTTGTGGGCAAATGGTGCCTTATGTCTGGGGAGCCATGAATGGATTCCCCACTCCACTCTCAACCACGTGAACTCAGCTTGTAGAAGCAAAGTTCATTGCTTCCTGGAAAAGCACCAGGCAGTCAGAAGCAAATTATGGTGCCTCAGCTTTGGTGGTGCTCTTTCAGTGGGGGTGAGATCTGCACCCAACAGAAGTTCAAACCCTACAACTCCACAGATCCCTTTGTTCCATCATAATTCTCCTCTATGCACAGAACTTCATCTCTATGTGTCTGCCTGAGTTCAGTTCTAAGCTGCTCCTTTTTCTGAAATTTTCAGCGTGCAGTCATTAGAGGGAGCAGAAACAAACAAACAAACCAACCAGAATACCTGATCTGGACAGGGTCTACTCACCCTGCCAGACCTCTGTGAACAGGATGTTTAGATTCAGATAGAGACAACCTGAGCTATCTTCTGGCAACTAAGATACAAGTTCAGTTCTTTTGCTATATGCACCTCAAATACTTCTTAACCTGTCATCTGGAGATGTGTTGGGGCTGACATAGATGATGTGTCCTGCTCTGAGCTGCACCAGCACCAATTCTGCTGGGGGCTGTGAGTGCCCAGCTCAGGCTCTGCTCACTCAGGCTCTTGCTGAAGCTCAGGGCAGCTTGGCACAGCCAGGGGCTGCTGCTAGCAGGCAGAAGCTGATGGGCAGAGCTCCTGCCAAAGCCTGGGGGGCACAAAGCCTCTGCCTCACACTTGCTGCTCTACACACCAAGGGCACTGCCACAGCTCTGCCCCACCTTGGGGGGCAGGAAGGCAGAGGGGGCAGCTGTGGGGAGGAGCAGACAGCACAGTTGAGCCTCAAGTGCCCACCAAGGGATTGCAGCCCATGGGTGGCATCAGCAAGCTGAGGGATCCCCAGGCTCAAGCCTCTTCTTCCCTGCCTGCTGTCCCAGCAGGACTCCGTCCCTTCTGCCTTCCAGCCCCATCCCTGTGTTCCTGAATCCAGCTCCAGAATTCAGCTCCTGAATCTGGTTCCTGTCTGACACGAGTCCAGTGCCCTGCCTCAGTGGTGACGGTGATGACATTGCCGTTAGAGGCACTGGGGTTGTGCTTCGTCTCTATCCCATGGCATTGTTCTTCTTTCCATCCCAGCTGGGTTAGTTGCTTTCCCAGCCCTTCAGCCTCTCTCCCTTCTTCCCTTTCTCTTCCCTTAGGGAATGGAGAGAGGTTCAGAGAGGGCATCTGCCACTTCTCCAGTAGTCAACCCAGCCCCAACTCTTGAGAAGCTGTGTGACATAACTTAGTTACCAGGTAGCTTGACTTATTCTATCTATATTTTCTGCAGTTTTCAACATCACTTTTTATCCTGTTTTTTTTCCTTCTGTCTAGTGCTCTAAGTTATTCTGCTGCTGAGGTAAAAGAACAAAAGGACCTCATTGCTGCTGTGGAATTTCTTCAATATTGTGCCTTTTTTCTTTACCATCTCTTAAATCCATTCTCATAGCTCAGAGAAATGTGGCACATACAACAAGTCGATGGTGACCTTGGCAATGAAGTAGTTTTGAGGGACTCTTGTGTGGGAGTCTGGGGGCTTTTTTTTTTTCCTTTTTCATCCCCTAATCTATTTTGGTAGATCTGGACTGAAAACAAAGCAAGGTATGGGAGATTTGTAACATGTTGAGGTAGAATTTAATCAAACTAAGTAAATTTGAACTGAGAGAAGGAATTTTTTTTTTTTTTTTTTTTTTTTTTGGTATTTCTTTATCAGAGAACAGATCCTGTCAGTACAGACTGGGGAATACAGACACTAAAAATATTTCCTTTTGTTCATGCATAACACTTGCAGATGAAAACACTCCTTTACTGGCTTCACCTTAGAAGCAGGCACAGCTGTTGTGCTGCTCTCCTCTTGTTGTGGCTCAGTTTTCTTTGTGCAGTAATTACCACAGCGTGTACCCCAAAGGGGATGCAATTAGAACTGAGCAACTAGCAGAGGCAGGGGAGGAAAGTTGAGGACTGATAAGAAGCAAGAAGAGATTTCAGGAGAGATGGAGGCTAGAGATGGTGCAGCTCTAGTAAATCAGCATGAGCTGAGGAGAGAAGGCTGTCAACCTGAGCCTGCAACGAGGGGATAAAGGAGTGCAGAGATTTGTAGTAGGCAAGTAGAAGGAGTAAGGAGAGAACTGAGTTATGGGCATTTATCTTGCTGCTCCACTGCCAAAATCCAACCATACATACATATAAAATACACTCTGAAGCACAGAGGAGAGCTGCAGGCATTTAAATGAAACCTTTCTGCTCTCATTTTGCACAGGTGGAACTTCACTGACCCTGGTTTGGGCAGCAAGAGGGGGAACTAAACCCTGAAACCTTCTGGATGAAGAGCAGTGTGAACAACGTGCTTCCAGGCAGAATATTGATGCCTGACATGGATGGTGTTAAGGAATTTGTTTGAATCTATAATTAAGATATGGCAAATATGGATATGAATAAAAATATTAATATCTTCTATTCATATGAAACAAAATTGCCCAAAGGTATCAAATAGGTTCACTGTCTGGTTGGAGTATATATTTACAGTGGGACTGAACAATATTTAGGCAATGTAGCAACTTTTAACAATCTGTGGTGGTTTTAAGGCTCTGCCTTTAATTTCTTTTCACAGAGTTCGAGCAGAAAAGTAAAAGAATGTAAATAAGTCACTCTTGGGTGTGAGAAAGCAAAGTAATGATGATTCTAAACATTTCCATTGGACAGAGAGAAATGTTTAAGAGTCAGTACTCAAAGTCAGTCTGTCTGTTGGTCTGTCTGGCATTTCTCTGCTGGGCAGTCTGCATTTCTCTTCTGGCTTTGCTTTTGCAGATAACATACTGGCACACTGACCTTGAAAAGCTAAGGTCTGACAACCTCTCTGCTTCTTGTCTTTCTTCCTTCTGCTAGGGGGGGTCTGGGGAAGGCAGGGAAGGGGGAGCAGAGGGGCAGCTTTCCTGGTTTTGTCCAGGAGGGTTTTTTGCTGTGTCTGTTAATTGTACATATCTGTAAATATTGTAAATCCTGTTTATTTTGTGTATGTTCATTGCAGTCCATTGCAGACTGTAGGTACTGCTTGTAGACACAGCTCCATTTGCTGCCTAGCTGAGCTAGTCTGGAGTGGTGTGTTGGAGGGGAATGTCAGCCCAACACACTGCAACAGAATTTAAGCATACTGGGAGGAGCACCAGAAAGGGAGAATCCCTGGGGGCAATATGGCACCGGAGCACAGGGGGGAGACTCAGTGAGAACTGTTAAGCCAAAGAGGCAATGAATGAACTGCTGACAGCTGGTTCCACCCAAGCAGGGAGGGCTGCTGCTGTGCACGAGCCGTTGAGGCAGGGCAGGCTGGCAGCAGGGAGGTGCCGTGCAGTGGCAGGAAGGTGCCACGTGGCGGTAGGGAGGTGCCACACGGCAGCAGAGAGGTGCCACACGGCGGCAGGAAGGTGCCATGTGGTGGCAGGAAGGTGCCACGTGGCAGTAGGGAGGTGCCATGCGGTGGTAGAGAGGTGCCACGCGGCAGCAGGAAGGTGCCATGCGGTGGTAGGGAGGTGCCACATGGCAGCAGGAAGGTGCCACATGGCGGCAGGAATGTGCCACGCGGCGGCAGGAAGGTGCCACGCAGTGGTAGGGTGTGCCATGTGGCGGCAGGAAGGTGCCACGTGGTGATAAGGAGGTGCCACGTGGCAGCAGGAAGGTGCCATGCAGTGGTAGGGTGGTGCCGTGTGGTGGCAGGAAGGTGCCATGCAGCAGCAGGAAGGTGCCATGCGGCAGCAGGAAGGTGCCACGTTGTGGCAGGAAGGTGCCATGTGGCGGCAGGAAGTTGCCATGCGGTGGCAGGAAGGTGCCATGTGGCGGCAGGAAGGTGCCATGCGGCGGCAGGAAGGTGCCACGTGGCGGCAGGAAGGTGCCACACGGTGGTAGGGAGGTGCCATGCAGCGGCAGGAAGGTGCCACGCGGCGACAGGAAGGTGCCATGCGGCAGCAGGAAAGTGCCACACGGTCTCGGGCAGCTGTGGCTCCAGCAGGATGGCAGGCAGGCTGGGCGGCACTTCTGCTGCCACAGGCTCTTGGGTCTGCCTGGGTACACTGAGGCACACAGAATTCTAGTTGCAAGGGGCAGCAGGCTTGGCTCCAGCTCCTAAGCTCAGGGCTTTATCCCAGGCTCTGGGCTGGGCAGCTCGAGGCAGCTGCAAGCCAGGCAGGTCCAAGCAGGCAATGCAGGCTCAAGCAAGGGGAGGTGACCAGAAATCAGCCTGTACATATATATCATACCTGAGATGCAATTGGGCCAACAGGGCAACTGAAGCCATCACACAACCCCAGTGAAAAGGGATTCTGCCAGGCTGTGGCCATCAAAGGCAGAAAGGTAGGCCTGGTTGTGGAGAAGCAGCAGCCAGGACACCTGCTTTTACCCCAGAAGCAACCTTGTTTACAAGATATGTTGGAGCCTCTCTTTTGTCCTATGTCCTCTTTTTTGTCTCTATGTTACTCCAACTCCTGCAGAGGGAGGTGGGACAGGGGGACCATGTCTAGACACGTCAGGGCCTGTCTGGGTTTGTGCTGAGTCCTACCGCGACAGATGGGTCTGTAAGACCCAGCAGAGCCAGGAGATAGTCACCCTGAGTGCCCTCACCTCGTGCAGCTTTCCCTTGGGTCAGGTTTCATAGCAGCCCTCACTGGAACGCCCCCAGAAGAGCAGCGAGGAGTTGGTAATCAGCTCTCCTCCTGACTCATGGCTTGGACGGCTGCTTGCTCCCTCTCAGCAAGTTGATGTGCTCTGCTGCTGTGCATATTTCCATGTCTTCAGGCTGAATCAGAGGTAGATTAAAAATTACTCTGGGTTTTCAGAAGGGTTTCTGTGTGGGGTTTGTTCTTTTTTCCTCTCCTGGCTTGAAATCTTGGTTCTGCTGAAGTATTGAAAGCAGAGCTTTGAAGACTGAGAAGCAGAACTCTAATCGATATTTGCTGCAACAACACTCATGTTAAATCACTTTCTGCACACTCTTGGTTTCCCAAGCATTAAGAATGATTCCTGTCCTTGTATCCTTTCACTACCAGCACACGTGAGTAGCAGACTTCCCCAGCAACCTTTGCTCTGGGTCTGTTCAGAATTTCAGTCTTCCCCTAGAACTATATTAAATTTTGTGTTGTCTTTAATCTTCTGAAAGCTATAAGATCAACACACAAAAAATGTAGGTATTGAATATCTGGATNAGGATCCCTTCAGGTCCTGGCAGGCAGCTCTGAGGTCCCCCTGGAGCCTTCTCCTCTCCAGGCTGCACACCCCCAGCTCCCTCAGCCTGGCCTCACAGCAGAGCTGCTCCAGCCCTTGGAGCATCTTTGTGGCCTCCTCTGGACTCTCTCCAGCAGCTCTGTGTCCTTCTCATGCTGGGGACACCAGAAGTGGAGGCAGGATTGGAGGTGGGGTCTCAGCACAGCAGAGTCAAGGGGCAGACCCCACCTTGAATTAGCAGCAGAACTCCAGAGGAGTACATCCAGTGTGGGTCAATAGCTCTAATAAAGATTGATGCTCAGGAACTTGGTGTAGAACTGCTGCCTTGTGAACACTTGGATCAAAGCACACTCTGAAGGGTGCTTTGAAAGCTGTGTTATGAAGACCTGTGTGATCAGAGTGTTTTATCATCAGGCTTTACAGGTGACAAATCAGCACAGCTGCTAAGCACCAGAAGAAACCAGATACTGTTTTTCACAGAGAAGGTATTTGTGGTGCTGAGCTTTCTACACTAGAGGTTGACTTTTAATCTCCCACCTGGGCAAAGGCTGCAGAAGCCTCCAGTGTTCATGTGAAGCCTTACACAAATGGTTTCTGCTAAGTTAAGAAATCTGCATTCATAAAACCCTCCATGGAGAAGGCCACTGCAAGTATCTCCACTGGTGGGACCCCAGTCCAGCCAGCCAGCTGTTCAGCACTGCCCTCTGCTCTTCTGTCAAGAAGCTCACCCAAAATTGTCTCAAACCCTACCTGCAGCACTGCACCCAGTCTGATGCCTCCGACACAAGAGGAACATGGAACTGACGGAGCAGACTGGGAGGAGGCCATGAGGATGATCAGAGGCTGGAGAACCTCCCCTGTGGGGACAGGCTGGGAAAGTTGTGGCTGTTCAGCCTGGAGCAGAGAAGGCTCTGGGGAGGCCTTAGAGCAGCCTTCCAGGACCTGAAGGGGCTACAAGAAAGCTGGGGAGGGACTTTTGACAAAGGCTTGTAGTGACAGGATGAGGGTGAATGGATTGAAGCTTGAGGAGGGCAGACTGAGAAATTGGCAAGAAATTAATTCCAGTGAGGGTGAGGAGACACTGGAACAGGTTGCCCAGGGAGGTAGTGTCTGTCCTCTCCCTGGAGGTGTTCAAGGCCAAGCTGGATGAAGCCTTCCAGCCCTTGGATCATCTTTGTGGCCTCCTCTGGACTCACTCCAGCAGCTCTGTGTTCTTCTGCTAGGGACTCGAGAACTGGAGGCAGGATTGGAGGTGAGGTCTCAGCAGAATCCCCTCTCTTGTCCTGCTGTATCGTTAAGGCAAGACAATAACTGCAGGACTTTCCTGATTTCCATTGGTAATGAAGCTCAGAGCAATTTTTGTTCCCCAGGATGATCATGGCTGGTGAACTCTCTTAGCCTCAGAAGGTGGCTGAGCCTAGCTGAGGAGAAGTGAAGGTGTCTGCCCCTTCTTTTGCAGTGCCTGTGACTACAGCTCACTTCTCTCCTATCCCTGTGGAATGTAAATTGCAGAACGGAATGAGGAAACTCTTCACTATGAATAAATGCTCCAGAAAAAGATGAGTGCCCTAATTGGGATATGAAATGTAAAAGCTGTTTTCCTGCCAAGGTGGCTCAGTGGGGGATACAGCTTTAAGAAATCAAAAGCAAAACACTTCATCTCTTACTTGGTTTTGATCTTGCCTTAATTTTCAAAAGCTTAATTTTTTTTTTTAATATTTTCTTTCTATTGAGATTCAGCCTCATTATTTTTTCCCTTGCTTGTCCAGCTCTCCAATTGGATGTTATGTTGGGGCTCTGCCTTCTGGATCTAGGAGATAAGATATACCATTTTCTTTCCTGCAGTAATTCTTTAGCAGAAGCAGGTTATGGGCAATATGGATTTCCTGGTAGGGTTTCAGCCTCCTTGTGCTGCAGGCAGGCAGTGTCAGACCTGCTAACAGTCTATTAACTGTGCTCTGAAAGCCTGCAGCTCTAGCAGGAGAGATTTACGCTGACTTTCCCTTTTTCAGCCTGTAAATGAGATTCTGGGATACAAATATCTGTCCACAAAGCTTCTTGCTCCTGCCTTCAGCAGAGCTGTGAGTGTGCCACAGGTGTGGAGTTCTGTCAGCTGTGCTGGAAGGTGAACTTTTCTTCTTGGCATTGCTGCAAGAGTAGGGTGTGCTGGAGGCTCCATGGAGCTAGCTCACAGGCAGGGCTTTTCCTGGGCACTCCCAACCTGTGCTAACCAGCTAGAAGCAGTATTTTTGCAGACGCTTCCTGCATTCTGTTGCCTGAGACTTGCATTGTGTGAGAGAGAAATAAATCACCTTCCTTTTCCTCCCTCTCTTCCCACCCCAGCCCCCAAACCATTCTTGAAACTGGAGGAGAATTTTCTCTGTGACTTTTACTTTCCAATAATTTGTGGCTTCTGAACGTGCAGAGGGATCCTGGTGGTGTTTTCTCAGCTGATAAAGCAGAGGAGGAGGACTGGATGTTTACAGAAAGTCCTCCCTCATCCCCTCCACTTCACAGCAAATTCACTTCTCCAGAAGCTCCCTTCGGAAGCATTTCTCTTAGCCAGAAGTGATTCCTCTCTCTGCCCCTTGTTCTTGCTTATGCAGCTGGGGTAAAGATTACCTTTCAAAACCTCAACAATTTGGAATCTGTTGGCATAGAACTGTATTTTTGGAGAATGTCTTAGGGTTTCTTTTTACCTTCTATGATTGCCACATGAGGAAATGCTGAGAGAGCCTTGAGCAGAGAAGGCTGAATTTGAGGGACAGCTTTTCACCACACCAAGGGTGGTACCTCGAGCATGGAGATTCCTCCCATGGAAGAGACAGGAGGTGTGGAGGTGCACTCAGCTCTTGTTATGGAGAGCTGCAAAGCCACTGCTGCAGGCTGTAACAGGGGATCTCAGAAGGCAGCAATGTTGCTGTCTTCATCCAAAGGACAGCTGAGGTGTTCTGTAATGGCAGCACATGAAAGGAGGAAAGCAGAAAAGGAAAGCTGACCTTGGAAAGTTTTCATGTAGCTAAGCACCTTCCTGGCTGCCACATTAGAAACACTCTGGGTTCAGCTTTGCCTGTATCACTGTTTGTGTCAGCAGTCCCCCAAATATGCTACCTCACAGACCCCAGTGTTGAGCAAAGCCACCCAACAGTACAGGACTTGGTTCTTCCCTTTATCAATAGTTTAAAATTCCCAAAGTCTTCAGCCACCTGGATGTGTTTAAAGGTGATTTCGATGTGGTGCTTGGGGCTATGGTTTAGGGGCGACCCTTGTAGAGTAGGGTTCTGGGTTGGACTTGGTGATCCTGAGGCTCTTTTCCAACCTGAATGTTTCTGTGATTCTGTAATTCTGTGATGGGGACAAGTTACTGCTGAGGAGATTCCCGGTTGGACTGCAGAAGAAAATGTTTCCTCCCAAGAACAGGTAGACACTGGAAGTATCTCGCAAGGGAAGCAGTGGATTGCCCCACACTGGTCACTTTTAAGACTCAGCTTGCCAGGGTGCTGGGCCAGCTCATTTCAACTGCACCATCACCTGGAAAGGTTGGAGCAGACGAGCCTTGGGGTCCCTTCCAACCTGGCACTCTGGGATTCCTCAAGAGCTAGAGGAGGAGGTGGAGAGCTTCATCTTCTCAGAACTTGTGAGACACTGGAACTCGTGAGACACTGGCACAGGTTGCCCAGGGAGGTGGTGGAAGTCTCATCCCTGGAGGTTTTTGCAGCCAGGCTGGATGTGGCTGTGAGCAACCTACTGTGGTGTGAGGTGTCCCTGCCCAGGGCAGGGGGGTTGGAACTGGCTGAGCCTTGAGGTCCCTTCCAACCCTGACAATTCTGTGATCCTGTGAACTTCCTGATGGAATGCAGTTCTGTAAACTATGGAAGATTAACCTCTGCTGCAGGATTGCAATCTGCTGCAGGATTAGCAGTACCAATGAGCTTTATACCTTGTCAGTAATTAAATATTCTGGATCTTTATTTGCAGTTGGGAAGGTCTGAGGTGCTAGTTGCAAAGTAGCCTTATTACATCAGACTGAGTGACATCAGCCAAACAATCCACATTGCTGTGTGGTGAAGTCCCTCAAGAGTGCTGCCATTTGTCCTCACTCTTGTTGGGCTGATTCAGTCATGTAACCAATCATTTTCATTTGGACACTGTCAGCAGATAAATGACAATTCTCAGACAGTAACAGAGTGTTAGGTGTTGGAAGGGACCTCCAGAGATCACCCAGTCCAACCCCCTGCCAGAGCAGCATCACCCAGGGCAGGGCACACAGAACACATCCAGCTGGGGTTGGAAAGTCTCCAGAGAAGGAGACTCCACAACCTCTCTGGGCAGCCTGCTCCAGGCCTCCAGCACCCTCACAGGGACAAAGGTTTCCCTTCTGTTCCCATGGCACCTCCTCTGCTCCAGCTTGCCCCCAGTGCCCCTTGTGCTGTCCTTGGCCATCCCTGAGCAGAGCCTGGCTCCAGCCCTGCACATCTTGATCCCCAGCAATGAGGTCACCCTCAGGCTGCTCTGCTGCAAGCTCCAAGCCCCAGCTGCCTCAGCCTGGCCTCACAGGAGATGTTCCACTGCCTGCAGCAGCTCTGTGACTCTGAGATGGACTCTCTCAAGCAGTTCCCTGAGGTTCTTCTCGACCTGAGGGAGCCAGAGGTGGACACAATATTCCAGCTGTGGCCTCAGCAGGGCAGAGTAGAGGGGCAGGAGAACCTCTATCTCTTGCAGACTTTTGAAGACAGCTGTAAGATAATCTGCTGTTGTGTGCTCAGTTGTGTGGTTACTGAATGTGAGAACCATCACTTACTGAATGCATGGAGACCAAAGGGCTTTGCAGTAAATTAAAGCAGGAGGAGGAATTCCTTCCAAGGAAATGTGATCATGGCAAACCCATTCCTTCCAAGGAAATGTGATCATGGCAAACCCAGTTGTTCTGTGTGTGTGTGTTTAAATTGGGTCAGGTTCCCCCAGATTGGTTCAAGCAAACGGAATTGTTGTTTCTGGGCTTCCTAGGGCTTGCCTAATTGTAGGGGAAAGGAGCTAATAGCAAGTCAGAGCTGCCTCTGAACTCTTCAGCTATTGTATTGTCTCAGAGTTAATTCTCTTTTCCTCACACCTCTACTGTGCTATCAGCACAGCTACTGAAGAGAATGTTAAATATTGAGACTTGGGGATTGCTGCCTGTAGTATTCTCTTCCCAGATACAATAAAATCCCCAAGAATTTAGATCAAGCCATGTCTGGGTGCTCTCCAGAATACTGCACCTTTGGTTGGTTTCCTTGTGGTTGGTTATGCTGTGACTCCTTGAGGGCAGCAAACGTTGCCGTCAAGTAATTTTTCCTCAGGATTCTAGTTTGAGCTGGACCAGCACTAGTTCTGCTGGGGGCTGTGAGTGCCCAGCTCAGGCTCTGCTCACTCAGGCTCTTGCTGAAGCTCAGGGCAGCTTGGCACAGCCAGGGGCTGCTGCTAGCAGGCAGAAGCTGATGGGCAGAGGTCCTGCCAAGGCCTGGGGGGCACAAAGCCTCTGCCTCACACTTGCTGCTCTGCACACCAAGGGCACTGCCACAGCTCTGCCCCACCTTGGGGGGCAGGAAGGCAGAGGGGGCAGCTGTGGGGGGGGAGCAGACAGCACAGCTGAGCCTCAAGTGCCCACCAAGGGATTGCAGCCCATGGAGGGCATCTTCAGCAGCTAGCTGAGGGATCCCCAGGCTCAAGCCTCTTCTTCCCTGCCTGCTGTCCCGGCAGGACTCTGTCCCTTCTGCCTTCCAGCCCCATCCCTGTCTTCCTCAATCCAGCTCCTGAATCCAGATCCCACCTGCTGCTGAGCCCAGGCTGGGACTTGCCCAGTGCCTGCCCCCAGCAGCAGTGGTGCCAGTGGTGCCATCCTTGCCCTCAGGGCTTGGGTTCCATGTTGTTTGTGTCTCTGTGTCTCTATCTCATGGCATTGTTCCACCCCAGCTGGCTTAGTTTCTTTCCCAGCCCCTCAGTCTCTCTCCCTTCTTCCCTTTGGGCAGGCAGAGGGTCTCAGAGAGAGCCTCTGGCACTCATCCACTGGCTGGCCCATTCCTGGCACACTCAAATAGCTCTCCCAGTAACACTTTGGTATTTCCCAGTAAAAAAAGGCACAGAGGAGCACTTGGCTTGTTACAAAGGAGATTCATCAGTGACAGCTGAAAGGCCAGATCATTAAGCTGCATTTTCCTGCAGTGGTGCCTGGTGTGGATGTGTAGGGCTGAAGGAGCTTTGCTGATATGAAGTTCACCTCCAGGCTTCGGAAGTTTTCAGCCTCCTCAGGCCTTTTCCTGTAAAACTGCAGGCAGTTTGTTCTAGGGGTGAATAAATGGAAGGCAATGCTGACCTGGTGACACAATTTGTGTTTAGACCCTCTTGCTTGTAGGAATGACAATGAAAAATCCCAAACCAAAGCCACTTGAATTATTTCTAGCCCAGCCTGAGTACTGCAGGGTGTTTTAAATAGCTGTTAAATAATCACTACTTCTGCTCTTTCATTCCTCTTCAGATAACAATTAACATCTCTATAATGGGGCTGAAACAAGTTCACCACTTCTAAGAACAAGGCTAATTAGAGTTGTGGTACAAGGCTGTGAGCTTGTCTGACATTGCCTGGAGCAGCAGGGAGTGATGGAGAATTCCTGATACTACAAAAAAAAAAAATCCTCAAGTCATGTGCAGCAGCCAAGGAGATCCTCCTGTTCCTTAGGAAAAGGCAGGAAAAACTTAATGTGGAAGAAGCAAAGTTTGGTTTACAATATTCACTTCTCTTCTGTACTGCTGAGACCTCACCTCCAATCCTGACTCCAGTTCTGATGTCCCCAGCAGAAGAAGGACACAGAGCTGCTGCAGAGAGGCCAGAGGAGGCCACAAAGATGATCCAAGGGCTGGAGCAGCTCTGCTGTGAGGCCAGGCTGAGGCAGCTGGGGGTGTGCAGCCTGGAGAGGAGAAGGCTCCAGGGGGACCTCAGAGCTGCCTGCCAGGACCTGAAGGGATCCTGCAGGAAGGCTGCAGAGGGACTTTTGCTGAGGGGGTCTAGAGACAGGCCAAGGGGCAATGGTTTGAAGTGAGGCAGAGCAGGGGTAGAGTGGAGCTGAGGAAGAAGTTGTTGAGCAGGAGGGTGGTGAGAGTCTGGCACAGGCTGCCCAGGGAGGCTGTGGCTGCCTCCTTGCTGGGGGTGCTGAAGGCCAGGCTGGATGAGACCTTGAACAGCTGAGTCTGGCTGAGAGATGTCCCTGGGCATGGTGGGGAAGTTGGAGCAGATGAGTTCTGAGATCCCTTCCAACCTGAGCCACTCCAGCATTGATTCTATGAACTAGCAACCAGTCATCGGTTTGTGTGTTCAGCCCAGCTCCATTCCCAACACAAACCCAGATTCCTTGATGTTATTTTCAGTTATTACTGAGATGTAAAACAGTGAGAAATTATTCAGGAGTTGGAAAATCAATTTGAGCATTTTAACTCTGAGATCAGAGCCTTCAGCTGCTGCCATTTGTGTAACAGAAGATGCAGCTAAGAGGTCTCCATAAAGTGAATTAGAGCAAATAATTTCTTTATTCAGCTGGAATATGCAGAGAAGATGGCTCCTGTATTACAGTCAAGCCAGCAAGGGAATCAGCATTAATACTTCAGTTACAAAAGTTGAGAACACAGGAAAAACTCTGATAAACTCCAGACATCAAACCTCTGTCCTGGTTTTGTTGTAATCAACTTTCTTTGGAAGAGTGTTCAATGAAGAATGTTTTCTGTTTTGTTTTGTTGTTGTTGCTGGGTTTTGTTGGGTTGCTTTTTTGTGTCTTCTTTGTTGTTGGTTTTGGTTGGTTCTGGGGGGGTGTTGTTGGCTTTTTTGTTGGGTTGATTGGTTGGTTGGGTTGGTTATCTTTCTTCTGGTTTTGATGTGATTACAAAACTGGGAAGGTATCTGACTAGGCTGAAGACTGCACCTAAGCTTCTGTGAGCAACTCCTTTGTAGCTTCTCCTCCCCACGGATATCACCAAGGTCTGGCTTGAGGCTCCTTGCAGATAGGGAGGTGTCCAAAGCCCTGGGAGTGGCACTGGTCACAGAATCCCAGAATGGCTCAGGTTGGAAGGGACCTCAGAAATTGTCTACTCCAAAAACCCTGCCATGGGCAGGGACACCTCTCAGCTAGATTCACCTGCTCAAGGTCTCATCCAGCCTGGCCTTCAGCACCCCCAGCAAGGAGGCAGCTGCAGCCTCCCTGGGCAGCCTGTGCCAGAGTCTCACCACCCTCCTGCTCAACAACTTCTTCCTCAGCTCCACTCTAAGCCTGCTTTGCCTCAGCTTCAAACCATTGCCCCTTGGCCTGTCTCTAGACACCCTCAGCAAAAGTCCCTCTGCAGCCTTCCTGCAGGATCCCTTCAGGTCCTGGCAGGCAGCTCTGAGGTCCCTCTTGGAGCCTTCTCTTGTGCAGGCTGAACACCCCCAGCTCCCTCAGCCTTGCCTCACAGCAGAGCTGCTCCAGCCCTTGGATCATCTTTGTGGTCTCCTCTGGCCTCACTCCAGCAGCTCTCTATCCAAGCTTTTAAAGAATAAAGTCCTTAAGGTAGATCCTAATCCTGACCTCCCTTCTGTAATCACAATTTACTTCCCACCTGGGGCTGGCAGGATGGAGAGCTGGGAAGAAGGAACTCCTCTGAGAAGCTGTAGCTAAAAGTGTAGTAAAAGATCCCTCAGTGCACAGCTGGTTTGTTTAGAGAGTGTTGGCTGTACAGTGCAAACAGAACAACTTGGAGCTGTCATTGTGTCTTGGATTAATGCACCATTGCATACCCCAGACTCACTGCTGCTGTACACCCACACCAGGACTGGAAGAATCCAGCTCCCATTTCCCACAGGAGCTAATGAAAACTTCATGGATCCAGAAAGCTAATGTCATGCAAAGACAAAAAGGGCCATGAAAAACGTGTGTAAATGAAGGCTGTAACTGATCTGCTCAGGTGTCATGTCTGCAGAAGCTGGCCAGGTGTCACTGTGCATGTCCTGCCAAGTGTCACTGTGCACGTCCTGCCAAGTGTCACTGTGCATGTCCTGCCAAGTGACTGGCTGGCTGGGAGGCAGCAGGCTCCATCTGCTTTGTTTGTCTAAAGGCTCGTCCACCCGGTGCCTGCTGGGGCTCTCAAACATGATGTGGTAGCAGATTCCTCCCAGGAAGGCTGAGCCCAACTGCCAAGTCATCAGGTTTGAGGTATTATCCTTTCAGATGCTTTTTCAACCCAATCTATTCTCTGGCTGTAAATAGAAGCCAGATGCAGTCCTGAGCTCTGATTCATTGTTTGTGGCAATGCGTGCAGCACGCTGAGCGTGGAAACATCTTGGGCTGCTAATGAACTGCACCCAACAGGCTACACAAAGCCTGTCTGTGTGCAAACAAGCTCAGGAGGAGCCTCTTCCCTCAGACACTGCCTGCTCTTCTAGTTCATACAACCACACAATGCCTTGGCTTGGAAAGGACCTTTAGAGCTCATCCAGTCCAAACTCCCTGCAGTCAGGAGGGACAGCTGCAACTAGAGCAGGCTGCTCAGAGCCCCTGACAACCTGACCTGGAATGATCCAGGAATGGAGCTTCTAGCACCTCTCTGGGCAACCTGTTCCACTGTTTCACCACCTTCTTCCTTGTATCTGGCCTAAATCTCTCTCCTCTTTTAGTTTCAAACCATCATCCCTTGTCCCATCACAACAGGCTCTGAGACAAATCTGTCCCCAGCTTTCCTGAAAGTGCTGAAGGGCTGCTCTGAGGTCTCCCTAGAGCCTGCTCTAGGCTGAACATCCCCAAGCCTCTCAGCCTGGCCTCACAGCAGAGGAGTTCCAGCATTCAGATCATTGCTGTGGCCTCTTCTGACCCTGATCTGACAGGTCCCTGTCTGTGCTGTGCTGAGGACTCCAGAGCTGCCCCAGCACTGCAGGGGGGGTCTCAGCAGATCACAGCAGAGGGGCAGAATCCCCTCCCTGCCCACACTGCTGGGGACCATCCCAGGGTACAGCTATGCTGGTTCATACCCAGATTTTCAGCCATCAGCATCCCCAAGTCCTTCTTCACAGGGCTGCTCTCAGTCCCAGCTCCCAGCCTGTATTGGTTCTGGGAATTGCTCTGACCCTGCTGCAGGAGCTTGGATTCAATGATCTCAGAGGTCTTTTCCAACCCAAACAATTCCATGATTCTGTAATCTTTTTAAACCTTGTGAGGTTCACACAGGTTCACTTCTCCAGCTTGTCCAGGCCCCTCTGGATGGATCCTGTTCCTCTGGCCAGCCACCTGCACCACTCAGTTTGGTGCCATCTGCAAGCTTGCTGAGGCTGCACTAGATCCCCACATGTCACTGATGAAGATATTAAACAGCACTGGTCCCAGTAAGGGCCCCTAAGGGACACACTTGTCACCAGTGTCCATCTGGACATGGGGCTGTTGACCACTATCCTCTGTGTGCACCCATCCAGCCAGTTTGTGATCCACCAAATGCTTAGGGTGCTGGAACACTGGAACAGGCTGTCCAAGGAGGAAGCTGAGGCCCCAGCCCTGGAGATATGCAAGGTCAGACTTGCCAAGGCTTTGAGAAACCTGATCTAGCTGGGGATGTCCCTGCTGACTGCAGGAGGGCTGGACTGGATGACCTTTGGAAGTCCCTTCCAACCCAGCCCATTCTATGATTCCATGATCAAACCCATCTCTCTCTAATTTAGAGGGCAGGATTTTGTGGGGGGTGGGCAAAGGCTGTGGAGCAGTCCAGAGATCAGCTGTGTGAAGAGCTAATTAGCACAGAGGGAAGTGTGCTGCAGGGGCATGGCTCTGTGCAAATGGAGCATTCATCTGCAGGAGGCCTGGCAGGGGTTAGGAGAGGGCAGCAAGGTTACCCTGCTCCTTCTGCCTGGCATGGAGCAGCCCTGCCAGTGTGAGAGAGCTGGCTGCAGCCTGCCCAGGCACACAGACAGCTGCAGCATGGGCAGTGCCTGGGGGCTGGGTGTCACCCACTAATGGAGCACCATGAATCACTGCCTCTGGCAGCCTCTGCACTTGGACCAGCCATCTCTGCTGGATGCCCTCGCTGGGGGGCAACACGTGTGTGATTCCTCTGTCTACAGCACTTACCTCTACTACCTCATCTTGGCTGAGGAGCTCTGGTGCAAATAGAAGGTGAGAGTCTGTGCTGAGCCCTTTGGGAACCCACAGGAGCATCTACAGCCCAGCATTGCAGCTCCCCTGCTCTGCTGGGCAATCTTTCTGACAGCAGCTGTACAAGAGCTTTGCATCCTAGAGGAATAAGCAATGATTCGAAGGAACAAAGGATGTCTCCTCTAATTTATGTAATCTTTGAAGTGCAAAGCTTTAACACACTGAGCTGAGACAATATGAAGATTCCTCATTCTGCTGCCTGAAGACCAGATGAAATCTTGAGTTTGAGGAGAGCAGTGTAAACAGCAGGGCAGGGGTTGGAAGGGACCTCTGGGGATCATCTAGTCCTCATGATGCTACAACAGAAATAAATACATGGGGAAAAAATAAAAGTGTAACCATGTTTATTTTCACAGCCTTCTTTTATTTGGACTGAGCCCAACTGGATGAGACTCAGCAAGGCCAGGTGCAGAATTTTGTGCTTGGGCCACAACAGCCCCATGGATGCTCCAGGCTTGAGGCAGAGTGGCTGGAAACTGCCCAGATGAAAAAGACCTGGGAGGGAGGGGGTTGGCTGACAGCTGTCTGCAGGTGAGAGAGTTTGTGCCCAGGTGGGCAAGGAGGCCACCAGCATCCTGGCCTGGATCAGCAATGGTGTGGGGTCCCAGTGTAGTGTAGAGCAGACACAAAATGTATTTTACCCTTCCCAAAAGGAGTGAAATAAAACCACTCCTCACCGAAGTGTAAATGTCAGTGGCTGTACTGTGCACAAATCTTGACACTCTTTCCATGGGTGTGAAACATTTCAGCCTATAGCCAGCTCCTTGAGCCAAAAGCCTTCCAGCAGAGCAGGTCTGAATGCCCCCCAGGCCTCCCACCATGCCTCCCTACTCCCCAGGCTAGGCTGAATGGCTCTGCTACCAAACTGGCAGCAAACCTCCCCCACACTGCCAGAGACAAGAGATCAGTGCTGGGAAGGGAGAGGCAGAAAAAAAGGCCAAATTTTCTCTGCAGCCTGTTCATATAGCAGATGCAGGGCACATGGGATACAAGAACAGAGACTACCATGTCCTGCACCTATCTTGCCTAGGGTGAGTCTTAAAGCCACAACACATGGCCAGCAGGAGCAGGGCAGGGACTGTCCCCCTGCACTCAGCACTAGGCAGGCCACTCCTTGAATCCCGGGCTCAGTTTTGGGGCCCCCACTCCAAGAAGGACATTGAGGCTGGAGCAGATCCAGAGAAGGACAAGGAAGGGCGTTGAGAACTTTGTTACAGATGCAGTCTGCCCTTAAGCTCTCCAACCTGCCAAGGGTTTCCATGCATGGCTGTGCCAGGGCTGTGCCGTGTGAAGGACCCTCCCTGTAACACCCACAACCTGCAGGAGTGCTGCAGGAGTCACTTTTCTGACCAGAGGGGATGGAGGAGGGAGGGAAATCCCAACTGCTGCCCTGCTGGTGCAGGCACCTGCTGCCCTGTTGGTGTGACACAGGGGCCTTGCTTGTGGCAAGGGGAGGTTTCTGACAGGCTGTGTGGCTTATGTTTTCCTGCAGAGAAGGCTGCCTTTCTCCATGGCTTGCTGAAACTTCAGCACATATCCCTCCCATTCCCTCTTGCTGCCCCTGGGGAGGTGACTGAAGTGAAATGTGTGTTCCCTTCCGTGCTTTGAAGCCTTTTTTAGAGGCAGTGTTGTATCCCTTTTCTGAATGAATGACTTCCTGCCAGGCCAGGCTGTGTGGGGTTGTAGTGTGCACACACAGATAAAGGCTGGGGTTGGATCTCTGCTTTCAGATCAGCCCAGTGATGTTCAAATTTTTCATGAGCCTGAGTCAGGTCTGGCAGAGCTCAGCAGGAGCTTTGCCTGGGGGAAGAGCTGAGAGCCTTCATATTAGCTTTGATTTCATTCAAGCTCATTTCAGTCAAAAAACAGCTGATCCACCCAGATACTGAGGGCCACATCTGGGAATGCTGATGGCAGCTGCTGCTGCTGGAGGTGATCACCACAAAACAGCTCAGGAAAAGTCTTACCAGTAGAGAGCATGAGCCCTGGAGTCTTCTCCCTGGAATTAGTGCAGCTTTTGGTGAGCTCACAGACTGTGAATTGCAGCTGCTCCTGACAGAGCATCATAGAGACATTTAGACCTCCAAGACTGAGTCCAGCCTTTAACTCATCACTGCCAAGTGTGCTGCTAATCCATTGCCCTCAGCACCACATCTATACAGCTTTGAAATCCCTCCAGGGGTGGAGATTTCACCACTCCCCTGGGCATCCTGGTCCAGGGCTTGGCAACTCTTCTGGGGAAGAAATTGTTCCTCATGTCCAACCCAAACCTGCCCTGGCAGAGGCTGAGACCATTTCCTTTCATCCTGTAACTTGCTACTTTGGACAACAGACCAACACCTACCTGGCTCCAGCCTCCTTTCAGGGAGTTGTTCAGAGCCAGAAGCCTGAACCTCCTCTTCTCCAGGCTGAACACTCTCACTTCCCTCAGCTGCTCCTCACCAGCCCTGTTCTCCAGACCCTTCACCAGCTTTGTTGACCTTCTCTGTCTTTGCTTCAGCACCTCAGCAAAAATAAAATAAAAAAAGAAAAAGGAAAAAAAGGAAAAGAAAAAGAAAAAAATATAGAAATAGAAATAAACCCAGACATAATCTGCTTGCCATGCCTGTTGCACCCTTGCACTCACATCTTTGTGCTGCTGCAGCCTGAACCTGCACACCCCAAAGCAGAGGGCTTTGCCCTGGCAGGCTGATGGTGGCCTGTGGCACAAGCTGTGTGCACACTGCCAGCTGGCACAGTGTCACCAGAACTGGGCTGAGCCTCCTTCTGGAGCGAGGGCTCTGAACTAAGCACTGCAAACCCCCTCCTCATGCAACTGCAGCAACCCAGCCCCTGCTTTGGTGGATTTCATTGCTGCAACCCCCTCAGCCCTGCTGCTGCCTCCTCAGCAGCTCACCTGCAGGCCATTCTCTTTCTCCAGCAGCTTTGGGTGAGATCTACCCCCCCGGGGGGCAGCTTCTTGCTTTGCACACTGACATCATTTCCATCACAGGCTTTCTAAGGATGGCTCGACAAGGAAACAAGAACACCTCAGGAACGTTAATTTCCCTCATTCTTTCCTTTTCCCTGGATCAAAAAGGAGTCACTGCTGGGCAATACTTGACCTTCGACAACTGAAGATCAGAAGTTCAGCTCAGCTCCTTAGCAGCTGCTGTGTCAGTGGCTGAGAGGGAGAAATCATTTACTTGTAGGAAAATCAGCAATTTCTGCATAACAAAATGAACTTGGTTGTGCCTGCTAGGAAGGTCCTTCCCACCAGTGTGCAGCAGTGAAGGTATCTCAGTGCTGCTGCATGGAAACAGAAGGAAAAGCTTTGTCCCTGTGAGGGTGACCGAGCCCTGAAGCAGGCTGCCCAGAGAGGTTGTGGAGTCTCCTATGGAGACTTTCCAAGTCCGCCTGGATGTGTTCCTGTGTGCCCTGCCCTGGGTGACCCTGCTCTGGCAGGGGGATTGGACTGGGTGATCTCTGGAGGTCCCTTCCAACCCCTAACATTCTGTGATCTCCAGGCTGGTGTGAACATTCAGACAGGAGCTGAGTGTGGTCGTCCACAGCTTGTTCATAGAAAGAACTGAGTCCAGCCAGCAGCAGCATTTATGCTCCTTCTGCTCCTTTGATAATTTGGGCTTTGTCTCCTGCAGGAGAGATAAGCAGCTAGGCTTGGAGGTGAGTCTCTGTATGCTCCAGACAGTGGTGGAGAAAGGAGATCAAGAGTATAGTTCAGATCACACATCTAATTCAGCTGCTCTAAAAAATCCTTGGAAAGAAACTCTTTTCCTGGTGCTTACGTAAGAAGTGGGCATTAGGTGATGTGAGCGCTCCTCAGGGTATTAGTCATAGCTCAGACACTGTCTTGCACCATCTCCCATGGATGCATCCCCGCTTTTCACTTTAGAAAGGAATCAGCTGGCTGTGGTGGGCCTCTGGAGAACTGCAGATCCTCATTGCCCCCTCTCAATGTCTCTGCCATGAAACTCCTGTGTCCCACACTTACAGAATCACAGAATTGTCAGGGTTGGAAGGGACCTCAAGGATCACTTAGTTCCACCCCCCCTGCCATGGGCAGGGACACCTCACACTACAGCAGGTTGCTCACAGCCACATCCAGCCTGGCTGCAAAAACCTCCAGGCATGAGGCTTCCACCACCTCCCTGGGCAACCTCTGCCAGTCTCTCATCATCCTCATGGGGAAGAACTTCTTCCTAACATCCAACCTGAATCTCCCCACTTCTAGTTTTGCTCCATTCCCCCCCAGTCCTATCACTTCCTGACACCCACAAAAGTCCCTCCCCAGCTTTCTTGGAGCCCCCTTCAGATCCTGGAAGGCCACAAGAAGGTCTCTTGGGAGCCTTCTCTTCTCCAGACTGCACAACTCCAACTCTCTCAGGCTGTCCTCATAGCAGAGCAGCTCCAGCCCTCTGCTCATCCTTGTGGCCCTCCTCTGGACACTTTCCAGCACCTCCAGATCCTTCTAGGAACAGAGACTCCAGAACTGGACCCAGAGCTCCAGGTGTGGTCTCAGCAGTGGAGTGGAGCAGAGGGGGAGAATCCCCTCCCTGGCCCTGCTGCCCACACTTCTCTTGCTGCAGTCCACTTCTCCTCCTTTCCCTATACTGCAGAACCTGGTCAGTGGGGACTTGTTTTTCTCTCTCTGAAATGCCAAATACCAACTTAATGGCAAGGTAAGTGGTTTTTCAGATGTGCAGATTTCCAAGGCTTGGGGTTTGCATGAGTAACTTTAATTAAATCCATTTTCCTGCCGAGCTGCTCATTGTCTCAGCTACTCAAATCTCCACATGTGTTGCTCCTCCTTGCTTTTCAATTTGCTTCCAAGATGTTATTTAAAATGCTTGTCAGATACCTGAGAGGACCTAGAGGAGAAGTTCTAATTTCAAGTGTTACATAGGAGTGTGGGGGGAAAATAAAAAATGGCCTTTCCTAAGTTTGTCCTAGTTCATATGGGCAAACCAAAGTCAACACCCCAGCATGAGAGGCCAAAACAATCACAGGAGCATTATGGTTGGAAAAGAGACCTCTAAGATCATCAAGTCCAACCTTGGCCTTGTTGTTTTTATTCAGTTGTCTTGTCTTGTGGTTGTGTAACCAGGAGACCACTCGGTAGTGCTGATAACACTTTGCTGTTGAGGAGGTGATTAAGAGCCTTGAGAGGATTGTTCAGATGTTAAAGGTTATGGGAGGGGATGGGGATGGGGAGGGGCATGGCCAAAACCATTGGAGAGGAAATGTCCTCTGGCTACTGTGAAACAGCTGGAGAGAGAAAGATGAGAGGGCTGTGACATGGTGTTTCCTGCCAGGGCTGCAGGCTACCTTCATAAAGTGGAGAAAGAGATGGGTTGGGAGCTGTGCAGAGAGCACTCTGTGGAAAGGAGAAGTGTCAGGAGCTGTCTAGCTCTGGTGTTAGTGCAACAGCAAACCACTAAACACAAAGCATTGTTTTATCAAACAGCAGCACAGTCCCCACAGAGATTAAAGATGGAATTATGGCCTCTGAGATATTGGAGATTGAGAGGCAGATGCATGAAAGTTGTGTGAAGAGGGAGGCAGTTTTGTTCCTGCACAAGGGCTGCCTCTGCTGCTTTCATGTCAGCCAGCAGTGACTCCTTTTTGATCCAGGGAAAAGGAAAGAATGAGGGAAATTAACGTTCCTGAGGTGTTCTTGTTTCCTTGTCGAGCCATCCTTAGAAAGCCTGTGATGGAAATGATGTCAGTGTGCAAAGCAAGAAGCTGCCCCCCGGTGGGGGTAGATCTCACCCAAAGCTGCTGGAGAAAGAGAATGGCCTGCAGGTGAGCTGCTGAGGAGGCAGCAGCAGGGCTGAGGGGGTTGCAGCAATGAAATCCACCAAAGCAGGGGCTGGGTTGCTGCAGTTGCATGAGGAGGGGGTTTGCAGTGCTTAGTTCAGAGCCCTCGCTCCAGAAGGAGGCTCAGCCCAGTTCTGGTGACACTGTGCCAGCTGGCAGTGTGCACACAGCTTGTGCCACAGGCCACCATCAGCCTGCCAGGGCAAAGCCCTCTGCTTTGGGGTGTGCAGGTTCAGGCTGCAGCAGCACAAAGATGTGAGTGCAAGGGTGCAACAGGCATGGCAAGCAGATTATGTCTGGGTTTATTTCTATTTCTATATTTTTTCTTTTTCTTTTCCTTTTTTTCCTTTTTCTTTTTCTTTTTTTATTTTTCTTTTTCTTTTATTTCTTTTTCTTTTTTCCTTTTCCTTTCCTCTTCCCTTTTCCTTTTCCTCTTCATTTTCTTTTCCCTTCCCTTTTCCTTTTCCTTTTCGTTTTCCTTTGCCTTTGCCTTTGCCTTTGCCTTTTTGCCTTTGCCTTTTTTCCTTTGCCTTTGCCTTTTTTCCTTTGCCTTTGCCTTCTCATTTTTATTTCTCTTTTTATTGTGGTACTTTGAAATGACGATAATTTTTTTTGTTTTCATTTCTGGTTAAATGCCTCTAAGAAGAGCCATGAGACTGGTGAGGGGTTTGGAGGGCATCATATGAGGCAGAAGAACAGGCTGAGGGCAGACCTCATTGCTCTCTACAGCTCCCTGAAGGGAGGCTGCAGTGAGGCTGGGGTTGGTCTCTTCTCTCAAATAACCAGTGATAGGATGAGAGGAAATGGGCTTGGGTTGTGCCAGGGCAGGGTTAGATTGGACATGAGGGAAATCTTCTTTAGTGAGAGAGTGGTGAGGGGTCAGAACAGGCTGCCCAGGAAGCTGGTGGAGTGCCCATCCCTGGAGGTGTTCAAGAAGCTGTAGCTGTGGTGCTGCAGGACATGGTTCAGTGGCCATGGTAGCTGGGTCATGGTTGGATTCGATGACCTTAAAGGACTTTTCCAGCTTTGGTGATTCTGTGATTCTGTAAAACTTCTTGTCCATCTAGGATGAAAGCTTGAGGGAACACCAAGAAGAAAACACTGGGTGGAGGTGATTTTCATTTAAAATAAGAAAATAAAATCTTAGTCAAGTTCCTGAGTAAGTCAGAGGACAGCTCTCCCTGACGAGTTCCTGTGCAGGCTGTTTATCTAAGGAAGGACAAAGACATCAAACTGTGAAGATAAGCTCTGAATTATCATAAACTGCCCTGCACAGGAGAAGCTGGTGTTTGAATTCCAAAATATTCTTAAGCCACCCCAGTTTGTAATTTGGATGAAGTACAGCAAAAGCTGTTAATGAGAAGCTGGGGGGCTGTCTGCCTGTGCCACCACCACAGGTGGCTGTGGGATGAAGTCTTAAAGCAGCCCTTCAGTGAGAACAACCTTGGGAGTGCTGAGAGGAAACTGAGGTGCACCTCAAGGGGAGAGGAACAAGGGTTTGCCTTGCATGGTGGAGTCTCCTTCTCTGGAGACTTTCCAGACCCATCTGGAAGCATTCCTGTGTGATCTGTGCTGGATTCTATGGTCCTGCTCTGGCAGGGAAGTTGGACTGGAAGCTATCCAGAGGTCCCTTCCAGCCCCTAACATCCTGTGAGCTGTGATGCTGTGGGGAAGAAAGAGTTTGTTCCAAAGGCCAAGGAAGTTTGTAAGGAAACTTGTGCTGGCTTTGGCTGATGGGCTAGTCTGGTACTGAATCAGGAAATAGTTTGGATTGGAAGGGACCTTTAAAGATTCATGGGTTCCTAGAACACCAGGTTGGAAGGGACTTCAAGGATCACCCAGTCCAACCTTTCAGGGTGAGAATAGAGTTTAAACGAGCTGGCTCAGCACCCTGCCAAGCTGGTCCTACAAACTCTCTAATGTAAGGGAATCCACCACCTCCCTTGGGAGTTTATCCCAGTGTCTAATAGTTTGAATGGTGATCATCTTGTCCAGTCTCCCACAGTCAGCAGGGACATCTTCCACCAGGCTGCTCAGAGGCCTGCCCAACCTGCCCTGGGATGTTTCTGGGGATGGGACTCCTCTGGGAAGAGCTACAGACTAGGTGCAGTGTTGGTGCTGGCAGGGGGTTGGCAGCTTGGCCAGTGGAAATGAATGAGTTTATTGCAAGGAGAGGATCTGAACCAGTTGTATGCAGCTGGGGCGACAGTCAGTGTTCAGTGGTGGGGCAGTGGGGAGCACAAGACTAAGCACAAAACTGTTTTGATTGCAAGAACTGAGACCTCACCTCCAAGCCTGCCTCCACTTCTGGTGTCCCCAGCAGGAGAAGGACAGAGAGCTGCTGGAGAGAGGCCAGAGGAGGCCACAAAGATGATCCAAGGGCTGGAGCAGCTCTGCTGTGAGGCCAGGCTGAGGGAGCTGGGGGTGTTCAGCCTGGAGAGGAGAAGGCTCCAGGGGGACCTCAGAGCTGCCTGCCAGCACCTGAAGGGATCCTGCAGGAAGGCTGCAGAGGGACTTTTGCTGAGGAGGTCTAGAGACAGGCCAAGGGGCAATGGTTTGAAGTGAGGCAGAGCAGGGTTAGAGTGGAGCTGAGGAAGAAGTTGTTGAGCAGGAGGGTTACGGGTCCCTGGATCTTCAATTCCTGGTGCCCCTTGCTGCAGTTAATGAGGTGACTGCTCCAGGGGGCAGTGCCACAGCCGTGCTTGCTGTGATGCCCATTGAGCACCTGGCACAGCTGCTCTTTGGGGGGCTTGAAAAGGAGTGATACCTTCATAAGTGATGCCTCAGGTGGTCAGGGTGTGGGGAATGTCTTTTTAAGTGGGGCATGCAGACTGGAGCAATCTAGGGACAAGGACACTTCTCAAAACATTTATGTTTTTTGGTTTGTTTTTTTTTTTTTTTTTTTTAGGACATTTTTGCCAAACCTGACTGAAAGCTAAAATTTGAGCTTGAAAGTGGGATTTGTGTTCACCTGCACCTTCCAAAGAAGTTTCAAGCCTCCCTGTGATAGCTGGTTTTCTGCTGGGCTGGTAAATACCCTGAAGAACTCATTGTGCATCTGATCTGCAGTCAGCTCAAGCTGGTGTAGGAGGTCCCAAGCTCACCTCTAACCTCTTTTTTGCACTGTGGGAGAGGGTTAGTGAATAGTGAGCAATGCTGAGAAGCAATGTTGGGGAAGGAATGTTGAGTTTTGAAGAGCCTGACTGGCCCTGGTGGGGGTTTAGGATTGGTCAGCATGTTAGACCTGAGGAGGAAAGTTCAGCAAGATCAGCAAACTCTAGTTTGGGAAGTAGGAAGCATCTGCTGCCTTGGGATTCATTAGGCTCCTGGGTGAGCCCAAGCCCTGCAGAAATCATTCCTGTGTGGCTTCACCCAGCACCTACCCAAGTCAGTTGGGAAACTTTCCCAAGCTTCATCAGACCATGTCCAGGGTGCTTTTCCATGGCTGACCTGTGGCTTGCCTGCCACTTCTGACCAGCTGAATTCAGAGCTGTAGATCTCACACTGAAAACACCGTGGTGCATTCCAAGGCTTCGAGAGATCCCCAGTAAGCTTCAGCAGGCCTAAAGAATCTCGTTGTAGGGAACTTTTCCAAGTCCTTTTCTTAATTTCAGCCTTGACTGAGTGATTTGTTTCCAGGGTTGTTCAGAGTTATAGAAGCTTCTCTCCTGTGAAGGTGCTGGAGCAGGCTGCCCAAAGAGATCATGGAGTCTCCTTCTCTAGAGAGATTCCAAACCCACCTGGACATCAATCCTGGGAAAGCTGCTCTAGGTGCCCCTGCTTTAGCAGGTGGATTGGACTAGATGATGTCCAGAGGCCTCTTCCAGCTGTCACTAATCTGCGGTTCTGTAACTCCAGTGCAGTGGTTTTGCAGTTCCCCAGTAGCAAACTGCTTTCTGTGTTGAGAGGAAATGGGTTTGGGGTTGAGTTGTGCAGGGGAGGTTTGGGCTGGACTTTACTGAGAGAGTGGTGAAGGGTTGGAGCAGGCTGCCCAGGGAGGTGGTGGAGTGCCCATCCCTGGAGGTGTTCCAGAAGCTGTAGCTGTGGTGCTCAAGGAGATGGTTTAGTGGCCATGGTAGCTGGGTCATGGTTGGACTCGGTGATCTTCAAGGTCTTGTCCAGCCTTGGTGATTCCTTGATTCTTGCAGGAGTCTCTGCTGGCACTGCAGAGGACAAGGCACCACAGACAGGATTCAGTACAGCCCCTGCTATTCCCTACAGAGTCCAGGAATGAATAAAAAGTGGTTGAAGTGGATATGTGGTTATGAATGAGATTAAGACTGTGTGTACACACAAACTTTTGTCTTTTTCCCACTGTGACTTTGCTCTCTCTGCTGTACAGGAATGAGATGACCTTCCCCTTGCAGAGCAAAGACAGAGTGGGTGAAGATGTGGTGTATCATTTAGAAAGCAGATAAGAGTGAGCATCCCATATAAATCACAGCCTTGCAGGAGGCAGCTGTGAGGTGATGCAAACCACAGGCTGTCAGGCTGGTATCTTCCCAGGTGATCTGTGCTGGATGGAAAATAGATCTGCCAGCAAAGGAAGATACTGAAACATATTTCATGGAGTCTGGGGCCAGGGTGTGTGTGGTAAATGCTCCAGCTCAGTGAGAACTCCAGAACTTGCATTGCTTCTGAGGCCTCTCTGTGTCTCTTGTTATGCAACCTGACATTTAAATGCTGGATCCCTTATTCCAGTGCAGGCCACCCAACTGTGTAACATTTGATTTGTAGTGCTCACAGGTGACATCAAAGCCCACAGATTTTAAGCTTAAGCTGGATATAGAGTCACAGAATTGTGTAGGTTGGAAAAAACCTTTTATAAGATCAAGTCCCACCATTAACTTAACACTACCAGGGCTGATGCTGAACTTTTAAAATCCCTCAGAGGATAATCATACAAGCACAACCCTGGGCAGCCTGTTCCAGGGCTTGACAGCCCCTTTAGTGAGGAATTTTTTTCCTAATGCCCAACCTATACCTCCCCTGGCACAACCTGGGGCTGTTTCCTCTCATCCTGCTTCTCTAGAAGTTGTAGCTGTTAAGAGTGTTGCAGGTGGGGCACAGGGAGAGAGCTGCCATGGCAGGAAGCACACCTGGATGCCACACATAGTGCTGGGTGCAGACAGTGGCATGAACTGGGCAGAGAGAGCAGCAGCTGAAGAACCCCAGGGGTGTACATGAAGGAGAGATTCAGGCACTGGGATGTCTTGCTAAATACAGAATCACAGAATGGTTTGGGTTGGAAGGGACCTGTCAAGCTCATCCAGTCCAACCCCCCCCCTGCAGTCAGCAGGGACAGCCCCAGACAACCTGACCTGGAATGGTTCCAGGGATGGAGCATCCCCCACCTCTGGGTGACCTGGACAGGGTCTCACCAATTTCAGTATAAAAGATTTCTCCCTTCTCTCCAGTGGGAATCTCTCTCTTTCAGTTCAAACCATTCCCCCCTGTCCTGTCACAACAGGCTCTGCACAAACCCCTGCACCCAGCTTTCTTCTGGCTCCTTAAAGCACTGCAAGGCCACCAGGAGGTCTCCCTGGAGCCTTCTCCTCTCCAGGCTGCCCAACCTCAACTCTCTCAGCCTGGCTCCCAGCAGAGGGCTTCCAGCCCTACCAGCATTGTTGTGGCCTCCTCTGGCCCTGCTCCAACAGGTCCCTGTCTGTGCTGAGGACTCCAGAGCTGCCCCAGCACTGCAGGGGGGGTCTCAACAGAGTGGACCATGTGCTGGCCACGCTGCTTTTGATGCAGCCCTGGTTAAGATGCAGCCCTGCCTTAAGAGGCAGAAAAAGAAATGTGTATGTGAAGACAGGATTGTAAACATGAAGAATGGGCAAATTGCTGCTGGGCCACCTCATGCAGTTCACAGAGGTGCAGACTGTTTCATTGCTATTAGCAGGAGGCCCCTTGGCACAGCCATGGAAAATAGAATATTTTTCCAAGACACCACAGCACTGACAGCTTTGCTCTTTACACCCTGGCACTCTGCTCTGCCTTACTGTTTCTTAACTCCATAGAAGGAAGCAAAATGAGTTANGCAGGCAGCTCTGAGGTCCCCCTGGAGCCTTCTCCTCTCCAGGCTGCACACCCCCAGCTCCCTCAGCCTGGCCTCACAGCAGAGCTGCTCCAGCCCTTGGATCATCTTTGTGGCCTCCTCTGGCCTCTCTCCAGCAGCTCTGTGTCCTTCTCCTGCTGGGGACACCAGAGCTGGAGGCAGGATTGGAGGTGAGGTCTGAGCAGAGCAGAGCCAAGGGGCAGAGTCCCCTCTCCTGCCCTGCTGCCCACACTCCTCTGGCTGCAGCCAGCACACAGCTGCCTGCTGGGCTGCAGGAGGGCACTGCTGGCTCCTGGGGAGCTGCTCAGCACCCAGCACCCCCAAGGCTCTTTCTTCAGGGCTCCTCCTCACCTCCTCTGCACCCAGCTTGCATTTGTGCCTGGGGCTGGCCCAACCCACATGCAGGACCTCGCATTGTGACTTGTTGAACCTCATGCAGATGGCACTGGGCCACTTCTCAAGGCTGTCAAGATCATGAGGCTTGTCTCTAAAACTGTTTAAATTGCTGGGCAGAGAACCTTTTGGTGCATCAGCAATGAGAGGAGAAGGTGTTTGCTGTGGACTTTGTTTTGTGAGCATGGTTTCAGTGTTTGCTCTCCTCACCTAACCATTCCAGATTGTGTTAGTTCAGCTAAAACAGGAGGAGCTGATTAAAATTTGATTTGCTGCAGTCAGTGCTGGTAGAAGACTGAAGAATTTGCTCAGCTGCCTGAAAGTTGCTTGGTATTCCTTATGGTTCCTTCGCAGACCTGACACTTCCATATGGGGGATTGGTTTTATGACCATTCTGACCTCAGCTCAGATGTCTTTGTCACTTTCAGCCCTGCCCTGGCTGTTACAGGAACCCCACTTTTGTGTCTACTCTGCTTCCAAGGGTGTGTTTGTGGCTTGGGTAGGCACTGCCCAGGTCCTTGCTGGCTGCTGTGACAGGGAATGTGCTGTTGCTCAGTGCATGCAGAGGAGGGAACACCAACATGTCTGATGAAGAACTTCATTGCCAGGAACCAAATTCACCTAAATCTGAGAGTGAGCTTTCAAAAATGCTATGACTAACCCCCTGGGTGTTGGGGCTGTGGGGAAGCCCTCTCTGGGGTTTCTCATCTTTTCTCATCCCTGTACAGGAATCTTGTGGCTGTAGCAAGGTTTGGGGGTTACTTTTTTTTTTTTTCTTTTCCTTTGTTTTTGTTTTGCCACTGAAGTTTTGTCCTTTAATTTTCTAAGGGCTTTAGGAGGACTCTTCACCTGATGTCAGAGTCCCTCTTTTCCACTTGACCTTCCTTTATCCTCCTCTCCTGTGCTCAGCACTGGGTGCTGCATGTTCCTCCTGCTCTGCTGGCAGCTGAATGAGAACAGGGCCATGGGTACCTCTCAGATTTTGTTCATTTCTATCATTTGATCACTCAAAGTGTCCCATGGGTGTGCTGCTCTCTGTGTCCCTGAGCTTGGCAAGATGTACTGCTCAGGTAGGGTGCTTCAGAGGCTGCTTTATTTACCTGCTGTCATAGAATCATAGAATTGCTGGGGCTAGAGAAGAGGAGGTTGAGGGGAGAGCTGCTGGCTCTCTCCAGCTCCCTGAAGGGAGTTGGGAGGGGGCAGCCTCCTCTCCTTGGTGACAGCCCCCTGGATAGAGCTCATTGACTTGCTCTGGAGTGCTGTTGGGAAGGTGGGGGAGGCTGGGAGGGCTGATGTGACCATGGTAAGACCTCTGATGTAGGTTGCTTCTCATCCACCTCCCCATTAGCCTGGCTGCCCTCCAGCAGGGCCTCAGGTCTGTTTCTTTTAATCCCCCTATTGGGAAGCTTTGTCCCCCTTTGCTGGGTGTGGTGGTAAGGCCATGACACATGGCCCAGTACAAATCCGGCCAGGCCTCAAGATGCCTAGACAGGTCCTTCCTCTCCTCTCCTTCCTGCCACCACAACAGGGCAAGGTGGGAAAAGGAACAAAGGGGCCAGGCCCTTGCCTGTCTGGTGAACAAGGTGTTGAGCTGGGGTCAGAGCATGAAAGCTCCCCCAGAGACGAGGTCCTGGCCTCTGCCTTTGATGGTGATAGCCTGTCAGAAGGCTTCCCATTGGGTGGCTGCATGTTAGCTTTAGTGCCCGATGGGACCAAGGGACCTCTGCATTTTATATACATACAAGTGGCTAGGGAGACTGGGGGCTGTGCTCAGATCCCCTTGCTCAGATCCTCTTGCTGAGATCTCCTTGCTCAGATCCTCCTTACTCAGATCCCCTTTTTCAGATCTCCTTGCTCAGATCCTCCTTGCTCAGATGCTCCTTGCTCAGATCCCCTTGCTCAGATCCCCTTGTTCAGATCCTCCTTACTCAGATCCCCTTTTTCAGATCTCCTTGCTCAGATCCTCCTTGCTCAGATGCTCCTTGCTCAGATCCCCTTGCTCAGATCCCCTTGTTCAGATCCTCCTTACTCAGATCCCCTTTTTCAGATCTCCTTGCTCAGATCCTCCTTGCTCAGATGCTCCTTGCTCAGATCCCCTTGCTCAGATCCCCTTGTTCAGATCCTCCTTACTCAGATCCCCTTTTTCAGATCTCCTTGCTCAGATCCTCCTTGCTCAGATGCTCCTTGCTCAGATCCCCTTGCTCAGATCCCCTTGTTCAGATCCTCCTTACTCAGATCCCCTTTTTCAGATCTCCTTGCTCAGATCCTCCTTGCTCAGATGCTCCTTGCTCAGATCCCCTTGCTCAGATCCCCTTGTTCAGATCCTCCTTACTCAGATCCCCTTTTTCAGATCTCCTTGCTCAGATCCTCCTTGCTCAGATGCTCCTTGCTCAGATCCCCTTGCTCAGATCCCCTTGTTCAGATCCTCCTTACTCAGATCCCCTTTTTCAGATCTCCTTGCTCAGATCCTCCTTGCTCAGATGCTCCTTGCTCAGATCCCCTTGCTCAGATCCCCTTGTTCAGATCCTCCTTACTCAGATCCCCTTTTTCAGATCTCCTTGCTCAGATCCTCCTTGCTCAGATGCTCCTTGCTCAGATCCCCTTGCTCAGATCCCCTTGTTCAGATCCTCCTTACTCAGATCCCCTTTTTCAGATCTCCTTGCTCAGATCCTCCTTGCTCAGATGCTCCTTGCTCAGATCCCCTTGCTCAGATCCCCTTGTTCAGATCCTCCTTACTCAGATCCCCTTTTTCAGATCTCCTTGCTCAGATCCTCCTTGCTCAGATGCTCCTTGCTCAGATCCCCTTGCTCAGATCCCCTTGTTCAGATCCTCCTTACTCAGATCCCCTTTTTCAGATCTCCTTGCTCAGATCCTCCTTGCTCAGATGCTCCTTGCTCAGATCCCCTTGCTCAGATCCCCTTGTTCAGATCCTCCTTACTCAGATCCCCTTTTTCAGATCTCCTTGCTCAGATCCTCCTTGCTCAGATGCTCCTTGCTCAGATCCCCTTGCTCAGATCCCCTTGTTCAGATCCTCCTTACTCAGATCCCCTTTTTCAGATCTCCTTGCTCAGATCCTCCTTGCTCAGATGCTCCTTGCTCAGATCCCCTTGCTCAGATCCCCTTGTTCAGATCCTCCTTACTCAGATCCCCTTTTTCAGATCTCCTTGCTCAGATCCTCCTTGCTCAGATGCTCCTTGCTCAGATCCCCTTGCTCAGATCCCCTTGTTCAGATCCTCCTTACTCAGATCCCCTTTTTCAGATCTCCTTGCTCAGATCCTCCTTGCTCAGATGCTCCTTGCTCAGATCCCCTTGCTCAGATCCCCTTGTTCAGATCCTCCTTACTCAGATCCCCTTTTTCAGATCCTCCTTACTCAGATCCCCTTTTTCAGATCTCCTTGCTCAGATCCTCCTTGCTCAGATCCCCTTGCTCAGATCC
>VXBD01014523.1:81776-97143 GCA_013399975.1 Indicator maculatus | reverse complement strand
ATAGGTCGGACCTGATGATCTCTGAGGTCTTTTCCAACCTGGATGATTCTGTGGAAAAAACAAACAAAAAAACAAACAAAACTCAACCCACAAAACAACAACAAAACCAAAACAAACCAACAAACCAAACCAAAACCCAACAAAAGCCAACCAACCAAAAAAAGCTTTCCAAAACCCCCTCAAAAACCTCTATGCAGAGCTGCTGGAGTGAGACCAGAGGAGGCCACAAAGATGATCAAAGGGCTGGAACAGCTCTGCTGTGAGGCCAGGCTGAGGGAGCTGGGGGTGTTCAGCCTGCAGAAGAGAAGGCTCCAGGGGGACCTCAGAGCTGCCTGCCAGGACCTGAAGGGATCCTGCAGGAAGGCTGCAGAGGGACTTTTGCTGAGGGTGTCTAGAGACAGGCCAAGGGGCAATGGTTTGAAGATGAGGCAGAGCAGGGTTAGAGTGGAGCTGAGGAAGAAGTTGTTGAGCAGGAGGGTGGTGAGAGTCTGGCACAGGCTGCCCAGGGAGGCTGTGGCTGCCTCCTTGCTGGGGGTGCTGAAGGCCAGGCTGGATGAGACCTTGAGCAGCTGAGTCTGGCTGAGAGGCGTCCCTGGGCATGGAGGGGAGGTTGGAGGAGATGGTCTCTGAGCTCCCTTGCAACCTGAAGTCGTTCTAGGGTTCCATGGAAGGTTGGTATTTTCCTCAGGTGAGTGTGGAAAGCTTCTTTTGGTACTCATGGTAAAGGAACTTTCAAAGGATCGTAAGAGTAAAAGCATTTTCACAGCACTGGAAGGAGAAGAGTGAAGGAAGCTACACAGCCCAGGCCCCATCCCAAACAAGTTCCCTTTTCAATATGTTGGTTCTCTGCCCTAGGTGAAGTTTACACTAATTAGAAATCATCTGGAGGCAGGGCAGCAGATTGAGTCTTGTTCTGGAAGTGCTTCCTGACAGGTGGGTTAGCACAAAGCAACATTACAATTACCTAACACTCTGCTTGATTTGTGTAAACCCTCATTACCACTCTCATTACTTAATGAACTCTGTGCATTCCTTGCCTCCCTGCACAGCTGAGATGCTCCCTTCCAAACCTGCTCCAGGTTTAACCCTTCTCTTGCAAGGCAAAGGATTTGCCTCCTTAATGAGAAGATGGAAATCGGGACTTTGAAACTTTAACTGCATCCTCTGGGCCTTCCTTTTGGTCAGCCATAGGCATTGACAGCATCTCACTGAGCTCTTAGCTGTGTTTCACACTTCTGTGTGAGCTCCAAAAAGGATCTGGACGCTTAAGCAGCAGGAGCCAGCAAGGTGTGCTCCCAGCCAGGAGCTGAGCGAATCCAGGGCTGCATCCCCAGCAAGGTGGGCAGCAGGCTGAGGGAGGGCACTCTCTCCAGCTGCTCTGCTCTCCTGACTCTTCTGCTGGAGTGCTGTGCTCAGCTCTGGAGCCCCCAGCACAGGAGGGTTCAGAGGAGGGCCATGAAACAATTAAAGGGCTGCAGCACCTCTTCTGTGTGGGCAGGTTGAGTCGGGGTCGTTCAGCTTGGGGGAGAGAAGGCTCTGGGGAGAGCTTAAAGCAGCCTTCTGGTGTCTCAGGGAGCTCCAGGGAAGCTAGAGAGGGACATTTGATAAAGGCCTGTAGTGACAGGATCAGAGGTGATGGCTTCAGACTGGAAGAAGCTAGATTGAGATTAGACATTAGGAGGGTGGTGAGGCACTGGCACAGGTTGCCCAGAGAAGCTGTGGATGCCTCATTCATGGGAGCATTCACAGCCACGTTGAATGGGACTTTGAGCAAGCTGATGGGGTAGATGTCCCTTCCTATGGCAGGGGGGTTGGAACTAGATGGCCTTTAAGGACCATTCCAGTTCTAGGACTCTGTGAATTTTTGATACAAAAGTAAAGAAAATCACTTTGAGATTTGGACCTAACATTTGAAGAAGTCCAGCACGGATTTCATGGTTATAATCATACCAAAAAAAGAGAAAAATCAGGGTTCTTCTGGTCTTGAAGGAATTCCTCAGCTGCTCAGACTTTCCTGGATCTCTGCAGGGTTGTTATCAAATCCCCCCCCAGGCGATGGACTCTCTGTGTGCTTTCAGCCCCTGCCAGAGTCTGCTTGCTCTAGCCCCATGGGAGGGATTTCAGCAACTGAACTGATGTGGAGTAACACAGCTGCAGAATGCTCTGTGACCCATAGAAATATTCTTCCACATGTAGTCCAGGCTCTGATGTGATTACACTCTTCAGCAAACACATCTAGTGGAGTTCTCTCTCCAAGAGTACTTGGCCAGTTGCTGCTTATAACTGAAAAAAAAATACAACTAAACCCCCCCAAAAACTCTTAGTGAAGCAAATGAAGTAAAAATCTGAATCCACAGGCATGAAGTGATTTGTGTTTTGTGCTGCTTACTTCCCTCTCAGGCTTCTATTGGTCATGGCTTCTCTTGGGTTCATTTGGCAAGTGACCTGAACCTTAAATCTTTCAGGAAAATAAAAATTTAAAAAAAAAATCAGGAATTGCAGAGTTAGGATCTTCCTTCATAGCTACAGAGGAAGCACTACACAAAGTAGTGCAGGAAGGTGATCCTTTGAAAATATTTCATATCTCTGCCTGGAGTTAGAGTCATAGAATCATAGAACTGTCAGGGGTGGAAGGGACCTCAAGGATCATCCAGTTCCAACCCCCCTGCCCTGGGCAGGGACACCTCACACTACAGCAGGTTGCTCACAGCCACATCCAGCCTGGCTGCAAAAACCTCCAGGTATGAGGCTTCCACTACCTTCCTGGGTAACCTCTTCCAGTGTCTCACCACCCTCATGGGGAAGAATTTCTTCCTAACATCTAATCTAAAATCTCTTCTCCTCCATCTTGGATCCATTGCCCCTAGTCCTAGTTCTACCTAACACCCTAAAAAGTCCCTCCCCAGCTTTCTTGGAGCCCCCTTCAGATTCTGGAAGGCCACAAGAAGGTCTCCTGGGAGCCTTCTCCTCTCCACACTGCACAACCCCAACTCTCTCTGTCTGTCTCCAGAGCAGAGCAGCTCCAGCCCTCTGCTCATCCTCATGGCCCTTCTCTGGACACCTTCCAGCACCTCCATCTAAGTGTTCCTGTGTGTTCTTTGTTTGTGTGGTAGTGTGGAACTCCTGGCTTAAAAGGTTTTTAGAGACCACATTTGCTGTTTCAGCTCCCTGTGAAAAGATCATGTTTCAAGAGAATAAATAAAAAGATCCTGCAGAAGGCTTGTCAAGCCCCAGCCCAGGCTGACCAGGACACTGGTGGAGTCCCCATGCCCAGAGGGGATTCAAAGCTGTGTAGATGTGGTGCTGAGGGATGTGGCTTATTGGTGCCCTGGCAGTGGTGAGCTAGCATCAGACTTGGTGATGTTAAAGGCAACATGCTTCTGTGACTCTAAGAACAAGGTGCCAGCACCTCAGAAAGTGTTCACAGACTGCTATGCTCTGTGTCCTAGATGGCAGAGGGCAGGTGTCCAGGTCATCCTCAGCACTGACTATTGGGCTGAGACTAACCTGGAGATGTTTACTGTCAATGAAGAACAAAGTGCAAATGAGCAGGAGAGGCTGAGCAGCCACTGTACAGGGGACAAAAAGGGGCTGTGAAAAGAAGAGGCAGCCCTGAGGTCACTCTGCTGGTGGCTCAGTGACAAGGGTAGGAAATTCTGATAGCACCCCCATGTGTGACTTCTCTTCTCCCCAACCAAAGCCTGAGCAGCAGTGCTGATGTGTCCCACAGGGAAGCTGCAGAGGCAGGCAGAGGAGAAGAGGTGCCCCATGGCATGGGAGTAGCATTTCAGCAAAGATCATTATCCATGATACCTCTCAAGTCTGGGGAGAACAAATGTCTTGTATCAGTGTGAGAGCTGAAATCCCCTCCACACCAACAATGACCAGGCTGGCTCAGCCTGGCAGCAAATGCAAGCTGTATTTACAAGCAGAACTACAATCTCTGATGCAGTGCAATGAATCTGTACAAACAGACACTGGTCACAACCTTCACAAATAGGTACAGCCAACAGAAAAGCACAACCAAGCTCCCTTTGCTTCCCGCAGGGGGCCTTCCCCAAGGGGCCTCCCCCCTCTACCCCCTGGCAGAAGGCAGAGAGTCAAGAAGCAGGGAGGCTGTTAGGCTTAGCTTGTCAAGGTCAGTGTGTTAGCTTCAGCCAGAAAAGAAGCAGCAGACAGCCAGAAGCCCAGCAAGCAAGCTGAGTCAGACTGCCCAAACTCCCCAACCTTGTTTTGTGTAGTGATTCTTAAACATTTCTCTCTCTCCAATGGAAGTGCTTAGAACAATCATTATTTTGCTTGCTTACACCCAGTAGTGATTTATTTACATTCTTTTACTTTCTCTAATCATACTTTGTGAAGAGAAATCAAAAAGACAGTTTTAAACCATCACAGACTTCACCTCCTAATCCTCTCCTCAGGAAGGTTCATGTTGCAAACATTTTGGCCACCTCTAAGTAACTGCCCTTGTCTTCAGCAAAAGGTTTCAGGGGCTCTAACCCAAGGGGGAGTGTGAGGGACTGGCAGGCCTGGCCAAGACACTGCTTGAATCAAACTGCTGAAGCTGAACTGGCTTTTTGCTGGGCAGAAGAAAAGCCACAGCTGGGTGCTGCTGGGGTTTGCTCCCCTTGGCACTGATCCACCAGCCCACTGGCCATAGGGCTGTCTCTTCTTTTCATAGCCCTCCTTCCTGGTACAGTTGTTGCTCAGGCTCTCCTGCTCATTTACACTTTGCCTTTATGCTCAACATCTCCACGTGGGCTTGGAGCACCAGGACAAAGGGGCAATGATTTTAAACTAGGGCAGGGATTGGGGATTAAGAAAAAGTTTTCTACTGCAAGGGTGGTGAAACACTGCAACAGGTTGCCCAGGGAGGTAGTTAACTGTGTCCAGTTCTGGGCTTCTCAATTCAAGAAGGACATTGAGATACTTGAAGATGTCCAGAGAAGGGCAGCAAGGCTGGGGAGGGGTCTGGAGCAGAGCCCTGTGAGGAGAGGCTGAGGGAGCTGGGGGTGTTCAGCCTGGAGAAGAGGAGGCTCAGGGCAGACCTCATTGCTGTCTACAACTACCTGAAGGGAGGCTGTAGCCAGGTGGGGGTTGGGCTCTTCTCCCAGGCACCCAGTGACAGAATAAGTGGACACAGCCTCAAGCTGTGCCAGGGGAGGTTTAGGCTTGAAGTGAGGAGAAAGTTCTTCCAAGAAAGAGTCGTTGGCCATGGAATGTGCTGCCCAGGGAGGTAGTGGAGTCACTGTCCCTGGAGGTGTTCCAAACAAGCTTGGCTGTGGCACTTGGAGCCAGAGTTTAGTTGTCAGGAGGGGTTAGGGATTAGGTAATAGGTTGGACTTGATGATCTCTGAGGTCTTTTCCAACTTGGTTGATTCTGGGATTCTGTGAAGCCTCATCTCTGGGCATATTCAAGGTCAGGCTTGATGGGGCTCTGAGCAACCTGATCTACCTGGAGTTGCCCCTGCTTAATGCAGTGGGGTTGGACAAGATGACATTTGGAGATCCTTTCCAATCCAGTGTATATTATGATTCTATAATTTCCAAGCTAGTCTAACATCCATATTGAATCCTAAGTGTTCTCTGGCCCCCTGCTAATTATCCTCTCTGACCTAGAGCATAAAGCCAAGCCTGTGAGGAGGGAGAGTGTTGTTCATCTTTGGTTATTTTAACCAGCTCTTGGTGATCTTAGTCGTGGTAGGACTGTGGTAGCTGCTGTTGCAATGGATAAGGGACATGACTTGCTGGCTCTCCTCAGGTAATGTTTTCAGTCCAAGTCTCTGCCCCTTGCTCAGCTGGGGCTCAGGTCCAAATTTTCCTCATGGATTTCACTGATGTCAGCAACGCTTCCACTGTACCCTTTAAGGCCAGCTAGGAAGACTCAGGCTTGGAAACATGACCAGGCTCAGCCTGTCTGTGGGCTATCAGGAGGATATGTGTATTCTGAGGCCCCAAATGTGTTACATCTGTTTAGCAATATTGTCTGAGCCACCCCTGTGAGTCAGTGAAATTACTCATAGTGCACATGAGTACATTTATAGCCCTCTGCCAGATTGGAGCCTGACAGGGAGGTGGGATGAGCAGCTTCTCAGATGCTGACAATACAGTCTAGTGGTAAAAAAGGTTGTGGCATCTCAAACAATTTTCCAAAATCCAAATAAGTTTCATTCCTAAAATAAAAAAGCTATTTGACAGCATTAATCACACTATCTTTTTAATAGGCAGTGCTTCTAGTGAGAGTATACCCATAGGACCATTTTGGTTGGAAAAGATCTTTGAGATCATAGAGTCCCAACATCAGCTGTACCACTGTGTCTCACAAAAGAGCAGCAGTCTGGTTTAGGGAGAGAAATGTTGAAGGGTGTGTTGATAGAGGTCCTACATCCTCAGTCACTCTTGTGTGAGCTGCCCTGCAGAAAATGAAGGAACTCATGGAAGGTTGATCACTTCCACTATTTTTTTCTGATGAATTGATGGATGAGCAGCTCCCCAGGAGCCAGCAGTGCCCTCCTGCAGCCCACCAGGCAGCTGTCTTCTGGGCTGCAGCCAGAGGAGTGTGGGCAGCAGGGCAGGTGAGGGGATTCTGCTCCTTGGCTCTGCTCTGCTCAGACCTCACTTCCAATCCTGCTTCCAGCTCTGGTGGCCCCAGCAGAAGAAGGACACAGAGCTGCTGGAGAGAGGCCAGAGGAGGCCACAAAGATGATCCAAGGGCTGGAGCAGCTCTGCTGTGAGGCCAGACTGAGGGAGCTGGGGGTGTGCAGCCTGGAGAGGAGAAGGCTCCAGGGGGACCTCAGAGCTGCCTGCCAGGACCTGAAGGGATCCTGCAGGAAGGCTGCAGAGGGACTTTTGCTGAGGGTGTCTAGAGACAGGCCAAGGGGCAATGGTTTGAAGCTGAGGCAGAGCAGGGTTAGAGTGGAGCTGAGGAAGAAGTTGTTGAGCAGGAGAATGGTGAGACTCTGGCACAGGCTGCCCAGGGAGGCTGTGGCTGCCTCCTTGCTGGGGGTGTTGAAGGCTATTCTGTGAGTTGTGTTGTAGAAGAAATTGCTCTTTGATTTTTGCCCTCTTTAGCAGCTGCTCTTCTCACTGAAGAACTGCTGCCTGTGAAGTGCCAGCATGGCACAAGGTCAGGTTAAGTGCAGCACTGCTGTTAATCAGGCTCAGTTAAGTTGTGTCTCACATGGAGCCTAATCCACTGCCTATCAAAGCTGTTGGAAGAATTCTCTTGTGACCCGGGCAGGCCCTATAAAAGCTCAGGGCTGGGTTTAATAACTAAAGAAACTCAGAAAATGCCCAGTGGACAGGAGTAGGCTGTGGAATTACAGCACTGGCAGATCTGCTCCTGTTTGCTCCCACAAAACAAATGGATGGCTTTCAGGAGCAGTGGCTTCGACATGCTGGCAGTGTTTGCTGTCACTTTGAAATGTGCCCTTTCAGCTGGGAACAGAGAGCTGTAGTTTAGCAATGAGCCGAAGGTGAGGCTTTCCTGTGCCACCAGGAATAGGATTTAAGTTGTCTGATCAGGGAACCAGGAGAGGAATTCACTTACTGTGTGAAACAGATCAGCATGAGGCTGGGGAGTTGTATTTTGTTTGCTTTCTTACTTACACCAGTGTGAGCTCTGTGTTTGGAGGCAGGTGAACTAACTGAGGAGCTGAGGGGCACCTGTGGGCTGCAAATGCAGCATAGGAATGGAAATTCCCTGACCACCCTGAAAGACAGCTGAGATGTGGCAGTTAGCCACAGAAAGAGCAGTGTGTGATCAGAAACCACCTTCTGTGGTGGCTGAGCTTCTGGAAGCCAGGTCCTTGCTGGATCTAGAGAGCACCTGAATGAAATGCCAGACAAAGTATTAACTGTGCTCTGCACATTTCGCCTGGCTGATGGTGCTGAGAAATGCCTACCAAAGTAGGATCTCAGAAAGAGGGCAGGGAGTCAGCACCAGCAAATCCCCATGGGAGGCACCTTCAGCCTTTCTGAACCCATACTTCAGCCATGCAAAATGCTGCCACCCTCCCTGCTTTAGTGTAGCAGTGAAGTGGCTGGCTCATTGGAGAAACCTCTCAGCTGCAGCACTAAAGAGAGGGCTGTCAGCAGGACACTGGCTCACACAAGCTCCTTGTCTACCCTGTGGCACTGCTCACTCAAGTACCTGTGTGGTTGGGGGCATTAGTAGTGACTGGGGGAACCCCCTCCCCGGGCTGTGTTGCTACACAGGCAATACCAACCTGTCCAGACTCATTTCTACAGCTTCCTTCTGAGACAGAACTTTGCCCCACTGTGTTCCCTGTGGCAGGACAAGCTCCTCTGAAAGGCTCACTATTCCTTCTGTCTGAAAAGAAATCTATTGCCCTGTTTATGCCTCATTGCTAGGTCAGGAGTTTGAATGATTAGCTAGGAAGGCAAGTTGGAATTAAGCACCAAACTCTGTCTTTTTCTGATTCTCTTCCCTCTGTAAGCCCTCAGCACAGAAGAGGCGTGGACCTGTTGGAGCAGGTCCAGAGGAGACCACAACAACAATGCATGGGCTGGAAGTGCTCTGTTGTGAGGCCAGGCTGAGACAGTTGGGGTTGTTCAGCCTGGAAAGGGCTCCAAGAGAGACCTTCTGGTGGCCTTGCAGTACTTGAAGAGGCTGGGAAGAAGGATGGAAGACATCTTTTAGCAAGGCCTGTTGTGACAGGACAAGGGGTGATGGTTCGAAATTAAAAGAGGGAGATTCAGACTGGAGAGCAGGGAGAAATATTTTGTGATGAGGGTGATGAGAGCCTGTCCCGGGTTGCCCAGAGTGGTGGGAGATGCCCCATCCCTGGAACCCTTGCAGGTCAGGTTGGTTGTGGCTGTGAGCTCCAGTTGCAGCTGTCCCTGCTGACTGCTGACTGGATGACTTTTAAAGGTATTTTCCAAGCTAGAGCATTCCATGATTGATTCTATTTAAATGCAAACAAACTTTCTCAGCTCAGCTCATTTCCCCAGACATATTTTGTTATTAAACTTAATGAACACTTCTGTGCCAGCCAGAGCATTCCGTGGGCTCCAGCCTGTCCTTGCAGTGCCGTCCTAGAGTTTGTATCTTCTTTGAGGCTTGGTAGGAGAAGCCTCTTGGTGCCAAGATGATTCTGTACCAGGTTTTATGATTCTGAAGTCATGCACCATGTGGACAATTTAGGCAGCCCCTGCTGTAGCTGCCCTGCCAGTGCAGACTGCTATGCCAGAAGAAGCTCTTGAAGCAGTAAGCCCCATGGTGCTGTGCTGCTCAGTTATGGCAAAAACAACTTTCAGAGCCTTCATGCAGATGCCAAAACCATGAGGCCAGTACCTGAAGAAGGAAATGTTCTATTCAGTTTGTCTTCAGCCACCATCTGAGATAGAGAGGGAGTCAGTCAGAGCTGGTATCTGGAGCTTTAGGTAAGAGGTTGCCCTTATCAGAAGTTCACTTCTCTAAGCCCAGGAGTGAACACAGTCTCAATGCAAAGGTGGTGCTGCTGCAGCCACAGTGACAGACAGCATGAGTGGCACTGGCCAGGCTCCAGTGGCAGGGAAACATCTCACCAGGAAGGCTTGTAGGGGGCAAACTCTTCTTGCTCCTTGCTGAAGGTTAAAAAATGCCGACTTCAGGCATTCTAAGACTTCTGGACTCTTCAAAATGTCATAACAGAAAAAAAAATAACTAATGGATGGTTCTACATGAATTGAGATGCAAAGGAATTGTCTGAAGGCATCTTGTGCAGAAGAGCTCACCCAGATGAGTGCAGGAGAAAGGGAAGGAGCCAGCACCTGTGGGAAGCTGTGGGCATAGTGCTGGGTCCCTGTGGACAGGCCAGCAGGCAGCAGGCTCTGCAGCCCTCTGCTGCCTCCTTCCCAGTAGGCAGAGAGCTGAGTGATGGAGGTGTGTGAGGCAGTGACCTCTAATGCCATGGGAGCTGCAAAGCTGCTGCCTAGCCAGCTCGGGGAGCGCTGCCTTGCACTGTGCAGCTGCTGCATGTAGTAGATCTGTGGTGTGTGCTTCATGCAGGGCAGCTGAAGTCCTGCTTGGTGCTCCACCTGGAGTGTGGTGCTGTCTTCATACACACTGATGAACTACTCCAGCTCATCAAGGGTTTACTAGGCAGGAATAGAATCAAAGGGTTGGAAGGGATGTCAAAGATCAGCCAGTTCCAACTCCCTTGCCATGGGCAGGGACACCTCCTGCTAGATGAGATTGCTCAAGACCTCATGAACCTGGCTTTGAACACTTCCAGGGATGGGGCATTCACAGCCTCCCTGGGCAAACTGTTCCAGAGCCTCTCCACCCTCATGGAGAAGAAATTCTTCCTCATGTCTCATCTAAATCCAAGTTCTCCCAGTTTGAAGCCATGACCTCTCATCCTGTCACTCCACACCTTTCTCAGGAGTCCCTCTCCAGCTCTCTGTAGCCTCCTCTTCAAACATTGGCAGGCTGCCCTAAGGTCTCTCTGGAGTCTTCCCCAGGCTGAAAACCCCCAACATTCTCAGCCTGTCTTCATAGGAGAGAAACTCCAGCCCTTCATCTGCATGGCCTCCTCTGGACCCACTCTAACAGTTCCCTGTCCTTGTGCTGGGGGCTCCAGATCCACCCAGTACTCGAGGTGGGCTCTGGTAAGGGGTTGTGGCAGTGATCTGCAGATATGGAGTGGTTGGGTTTATTTGCTGTTGGTTGTGTGTTTATTGGGTTTGTTGCAGCTTTGGGGAGTTTGGTTTGGTTTTGTGTTGTGGGGTTTTTGTTGATTGGTTGATTGGTTTATTTGTACCTTTGTACTCTGCTTCAGAACAGCTTTGGAGACCCTGCTCTCATAATCTGGCCCAGGTTAGAGGTGTATTACATTTCCCAGCTCCTGGGTAGGAAAATTGTGATGAGTCAGCAAGTGGCCTTGCAGGAACATGTGGCACAATGTTTTCACAAGCTGTCAACACACCACAGCTGCAACCAGCAGAGTACAGGGCAGTTCACTCTGCCATCAATTCCTCTACTCAGGAACAGCAGAATATACATCTTAAAGACCCTAGACTCCTGGGAATCAGCTCCTCAGAGCTGCCTGCCAGGACCTGAAGGGATCCTGCAGGAAGGCTGCAGAGGGACTTTTGCTGAGGGGGTCTAGAGACAGGCCAAGGGGCAATGGTTTGAAGTTGAGGCAGAGCAGGGTTAGAGTGGAGCAGAGGAAGAAATTGTTGAGCAGGAGGGTGGGGGGACTCTGGCACAGGCTGCCCAGGGAGGCTGTGGCTGCCTCCTTGCTGGGGGTGTTGAAGGCCAGGCTGGATGAGACCTTGAGCAGCTGAGTCTGGCTGAGAGGTGTCCCTGGACATGGAGGGGAGGTTGGAGGAGCTGAGCTCTGAGGTCTCTGCCATTCTATGAGGCTAAAACATTCTGCAATACCAGAGATGCACTCAGAAGTACACCAAAGGCACTTGTTCTAGCAACTGCAACTCGGATTCCTAGAGCCTCAGTAATTAGCCATGCTAATTACTGTTGGGATGTACGACAGGAGGCTGCCTGCTACATCAGAACTGGAGAAATTAAAACAGAGCCATTTTATGCAACTTTTATGTTCTTTTGGGGACTGCAGATCTTAGTGAAGCATTAGCTAATTAAAACCACCAGGATAGTTCCTGAATAAACCATAAAAGCTAAAGGTTACTTTCACACTTGAGTGGTATATGTCAAAACATCGTCCCCTTCCCCTCCCCCCATTTGTAGCCCTTGTGGAATACAAATTTCAAAATATTGGGCACAAAATTTCTTTTTTATTATTAAGACACAAAGCTCTGCTGGCCGAAGGAACTGGGAAAGACCTTTCCTGTGCTGTCAGGTTTCAACTTTCCTTCTTGAAGGTGGAGATACCTTTCAGGGGCTGCTCCCATGATCCTGTCCCCTCTCTGCTTGCCCCAGCATGCTCCAGACTTGCTGAAGAACTGGAATCTAGAAATCAGGGCTGCCATCCTCCAGTATGGTCCTGAGGAAGCCTTCTGGGATACTTTTTTGGGTTGTGCTGCTCTTCAACTCTGTCTCCTGCACTGGAGACTTTCAAACCCTGCCAGGTTGTGCTCCTGTGTGATGTGCTCTGGCATGAGGGTTGGACTCGATCTCTAGAGGGCCCTTCCAACCCCTACCATTCAGGGATTCCTGAATCCTGGATACATTTATTCTCTATTAGTAGATGAATCCTTCTCTCAGCCACAGGAGGCAAGCAAGGAAGTTTGTCTCTCTGCAGATGCTTTTTAGAGCTGCAATGCCACTGGTGTTTAGGAGAGGCTGCAGTGTTTAACAGCTCGTTGCAAACCAGAGCTCTGTTGCCTTTACAAGACAATACATCAGTGCTGGGACTGTTTCTAATAGCCACGATTAAAAGGCATCAGCTTTAGGAGCTGAAGTGTAAACACAACAGATTATTTTCCCTGGCATCATGTTGGGCTTTAAAAATACCCCAAACAAGCTGCCAAGATAAGGTCTGTTGCTCCCTGTTCATGGCCTGACTGCTGATCTGCCTCTCCATACATAATCAGTAGGCAGGAATCAAATCCCACCTTGAATGATGTGAGCTTGCTTCCATTTGAGCAACAAAAGTGATATCTGCTCAAGGGTTTGGGAGAACCTCATGGATCCATGACATGCTTGAGACCTCTGTGAAATGAGCATCACTCAAATGCTGATTTATCTGCAGAAGTTCCATGACTTTATTGTTCACACTGTGGAAAAATCTGTTCCTGCAATCTGGATGCTAAAACACTCCTGCCTTTTTTCAATGCTAATTCTCCTCTTCTTGCTTTAGATTTTACTGGGGAATAAATTTCCCACTGAGCACAAAGCTCAGAGTGAGTAGGAGGGGCAGAGTGAAGGCTGTGCAGGTGGGGAGTTATTTATTTGCCAAACTGTCTTTCACATGGCAGATTTCTCCACCTTTGTAAAAGGACAAGTATTATCTTCAAGAGCAGCAGAAGGGACCTTGCCGTGGGAAGGGAAGGGGAACAATGAAAAGCGTGAAGGCGAGGGTGCAGTGCAGATGAGAGAGCAGAGCAGAAGTAGCTGGAGATGCATCTTACAGAAGACTGTGCTGCCAAGAAGACTCCCAAGAAGCTTCCTCTTGCATCATTCCACTGAATGCTCCCTTCAGAAAATACAGGTTGCAGATTATTCAGATTTCAAAACCTCTCTGGCAATCATGGAGATGCTATTTCCACCTATCCAAAGTCTTTCATTAGCCATAAGCTTTTAAATGTCCTTCCCAGCAATGTCAGTGTTGGTAGAGGCCATGTCCCCAACGAGTCCTCTTGTGTGCAGCACTTGCAGGTCATGATTAATTAGCATTGCTGCTCCTCAAGGGTTCAGCATGGAAGGCTGAGCTTTCTCTGGCAATAATTATTGTCTGCCAGAGTTGGAAACCTTGCGAGAGCTCAAACTACTTCTGGTGTTTGTGGGGGAGATGGATAGTTAACAGAGATGTCAAAAGCAGCTTTAGCCATCTCCCCAGGGACGGGCCTGCCCAGCAAGAGAGCAGAGCAGGGCACAATTTTCCATCCTTTACAGACAAAGCAAGTGTTGTCTGCTCCTGATAGCTTAAAGTCTTCAGAAAGCTGGGAGGAAAAGCACTGATGGTAGGAGGTGGCACCCACAGAGCAGGGGTTTCAGCTGCCTCCATCCTGACTGGTGGCACTAGGTGGTCTTTATTGTTCAAGTTATGTTTACAGAAGGAAGACTCCAAGGAAGAACTTTTAATGACTGCCCAGATTGATCACAGAATCATTTTGGTTGACCAGAATTTTAAGGTCATTGAGCCAACCATTCTATAACTCTGCCAAGGCTGGTGCCGAACCACGTCCCTCAGCACCACATCTCTGTGGCTTCCAGTGCCCAACCTGAACCTCCCCTGGGGCAATTTGAGGCCACTTGTTTTCTTCCTACCACTTGTTCCCTGTGAGAAGAGACCAACCCCCACCTGGCTTCAACCTCCTTTCAGGTTGCAGAGAGTGAGAGGGTCTCCCTTTAGCCTCTTTTCCTCCAGGCTGCTCCTCATAATACAGCAGTTCTCTTACAACAAAGGGGGAGATTTCTATGGGAAATATTCCCAAGGATTTGAATAGTGCTGTGGTGGAAACCTCTGGAAAGCTTCCTTTTGTTCTGAAGAAACTGCTGGAGGAGCATGCAGCATTAGGCTGCTTTGATTGTTTCAGCCAATCCTTGCACACCAAACCAAAAGCCTCATTCAGCTGCTGCTGCTCCTTGGCAGGAAAGGAATTGCAGCCTTGTGCTGAGATGACTTCATTATCTTGCAGTATAAGACAAGGAGATTGCTCACTGCAGCAATGGCTATGAGCTGAAGTGAAGCACCATGAGAGAGGAGGTTTGAAGTGAAGCTTGGGGAGGTCACAGTCAGTATGGCTGTTGTGCTTGTCCTCTCCATGGGGTCATAGAATGATAAAAATCACAGAATTGTCAAGGCTGGAAGGAACCTCAAGTATCATACAGTTCCAACCCCCCTGCCGTGGGCAGGGACACCTCACACTACAGCAGGTTGCTCACAGCCACATCCAGCCTGGCTGCAAAAACCTCCAGGGATGGGTTAGGGATGGGTCATGTGTCTGTAGCTCAAGCAGCATCTCATGAGAGGAGGAGCTGGAGAGAGGAACTTGAATGCTTTTCTGCTGCCTTATTTGTAATGAGTCTGTGTCAGAGCTGGTGGAACAGGTCAGTGCCACTTCTGAGCTGCCAGCTGCTTGCTGTGTTGTCCCTTCTTTCCTGTTTTTTGTTTGTTTGTTTGAGGAGGTAAGCAAAGACTGTGAGGAGGAGAAGCAATTTCTCATTTGAAACAGGAGTAATGTAAAAATGCTGATGTGAAGTGAAATCCTCTTCCAACTCCACCTAACCAGCAATTCTGCAGTGGGTTTGCAGGAGGAGCTGTAGACATTTGTTAGTGCTTCCCTCCTAGTGCCACTCACGTGTCAGGCAAGGCAACGTTAAGAAATGTAACCTTCTCCAGGAATCATCAAACTCAGCTTTGGGGTGTGAGCCAGGAAATTCCAATCAGCCTGTAACCCTTGGAGGAAAAGCTACCTTATTTAAGTCTGGGCAAAGAAACACCCAGAATGATCCATTTTGGTGACTGAGTCAGCATTACGAAGCACAAACTCCCTTGCTCTCACCTGAGGGCAGCCTCTTGGGACTTTTGAGACAATCACTTAGCAGAATTAACTTGCTGCTCCTTGCCTTCTGCTCCTGTCCTTCAGCATGTAGAGGGATGGCAAAGGTAGGGAGCCGGAAGGTGACAGGGAGGGTTCTGTCTTATACAAAAGGCCACGAGAGTGCTTCTGCTGAAAATGTTAAGGCCAATGTCACAGAAGAACCCTAAAGAACCCCAAA
>VXBD01014523.1:0-73239 GCA_013399975.1 Indicator maculatus | reverse complement strand
CAGGGCTGGCTGGGGCTTCTCTCTGGTGGTGCTGTGCACAGGAGCTGGCTTCAGGCTGACCTGCAGCGAGCAGCTCCTGGGATGCTGTCTGGGTGAGACACGGGATTTGCGTTGACTTTTTCACAGAAAATGGAGAAAACAGAGGGTGTCAGGCAGGGCTCCAGGCTGACCTCTGTGCTTGACAGAAACCCAAGATTCCCTGGGGCTTGCTGAAGCACTGAATTAAAGAACGCTAAGGGAATGGATTATGGGACAGGCCTAAAAAGGAGACTCCAAATGTGTGTGGATGCTCTCCCTTCACACTGTTGATCAGATGATTCATGAGTCATCTTCTCCTGCAAACATAACCTTTCATTGTGTCCAAGGAGGAGAATGTGCCACCTGTGTGTATTGCTTCAGGTGTAAACAAGCTGCATTGATCTGGGAGACACCAAACCTCTGGGATTTGGCAATGCAGTTGAATGGCCTGGTAAATGCCAAAGGCCTCTTTTATTACATAGAGGTCAAATTATTCTGTTTTGGAGCACTTCTGATGCCTTTAAAGGGTCATCTAGTCCAACCTGCCTGCAGTGAGTGGGAACATCCCCAACTAGAGCAGGCTGCTCAGAACCCTTTCCAACCTGACCTGAAATGGTGGGAATGGCTCCCACCTCTCTGGGCATCCTCCAGCAGGGTTTCACCACCCCCAGTGTGAAAGTTTTCTTCCTTGTTTCTAACATAAATCTCCCTCTTCCAGTTCAAAGCCTTCACCTCTTGTCCTGCCATGATGTGCCCTGCTAAAAAGGTTGTTGCCATCCCTTTGCTGTGTAACAACAGGCTGGGCACACCTGGCAGCAGCATGAGCTTGCTTGCAAACCAGACAAGCATGCAGAAAGAGTTCTACAGGCACAAAGTCAAACCTTAAACAGGGGCTCAGATAAAAAATGTCTTCCCTTTGCTGGCACAGCTTGGTCAAGTCAGCAGCTGCAGGTACAGAATGAAGCTTGTCAGGCAGACTGAAGGAGCTGCATTTCCTGTGCCAATATCCCCACAGCCTCTCAGGTGGCATTACAGGAGGTTTGGGTTCACAACCGAGTTAGGAGCACCTCACCTTTGGGTTTCTGAACCTCGTCCTTTGCAAGGGATTCTTGGGCATCCTTTCAATATTATGAAGACTAACCAGAGATGACCTTAGTGGGTTGGTAAAGTCCAGATGCTTGAACTAGCAGCTAGCAGAGCAAGTCTGTCCAGGGACAAGGGCAGGCTTCAAATACTGTGAGCCAAAAGTCCCAAAACTCGGATGGATTTTTACCACCATCCCCCTGCAAATAGCTTTGTTAAGCACAGCCCTGGGTCCCCTCTGGAGAGCTTGCACTGTCTGTCATGGAAGATATGACTATGTAGTTAAGATTCCCAAGCTCTCCAATTTCTAAAGATTCACAGAATCCCAGAATGGCTCAGGTTGGAAGGGAGCTCAGAGCTCAGCTCCTCCAACCTCCCCTCCATGCCCAGGGACACCTCTCAGCTAGACTCAGCTGCTCAAGGTCTCATCCAGCCTGGCCTTCAACATCCCCAGCAAGGAGGCAGCCACAGCCTCCCTGGGCAGACTGTGCCAGAGTCTCACCACCCTCACACTCAAGAACTTCTCGCTCAGCTCCACTCTACCCCTGCTCTGCCTCAGCTTCAAACCATTGTCCCTTGGCCTGTATCTAGCAAAAGTCCCTCTGCAGCTTCACCACCCTTCTACTAAAAATATGAAAGAACTGAGTGCATTCTCTGCTTGCTGACAAAAATGTAGTGCTGCAGCCTTATGTTGTGGCACAGGTGTAGCTCAACAGGCTGGGAGTTGAAGGTACTGTGACAATCCAAGTAGAAAATCCTCATTTACATGGAAACCGAAGTACTGCTGAAAGTTCAAAGCACATCAGTTGCCCATCAGTGTCTCCTGCTGTCTCCATCTGTGTCACCTGGGTGATAGAAAGCAGGCAAATGTTGCTGTTGTTTTGGTAGCAGCAATTGTGAGTTATGGCATGAGCCCCCCTGGGCTGTGTGAAGGACACCCTGGTACCTGTAGCTGCGGAGTGACTTACACTGCTGCTGGGAAGAAAGCAAAGCCTGACCATTTCTGCCTCTGCAGTGTGCTTTCATTTCTCCACAGGGGCCAGAATCTTGCTGTCATTCCTCCAACACACAGCTGTAAAGATGCCTGATTTCTTTGTGAGCCTTCATTTGAAGGGCAAGAGCATCCTGGCCTGGAGCAGCACTTACATGGCCAGCAGGAGCAGCGCAGTGAATGTCCCCCAGGACTCAGCACTGCTGAGGCCACACCTCGAATCCTCAGTTCAGTTTTGGGTCCCTCGTTCCATTAAGGACATTGAGGTGCTGTAGTGTGTCCTGAGAAGGGCAATGAAACTGGGGAAGAGTCTGGAGAATAAGTCCTTTGAACAGCAGCTGAAGGAACAGATGTCCAGACTAGGGAAAAGGAGGCTCAGGGGAGACCTACAGCTCCCTGAGAGGAGGTGGGAGTCAGGTGGGGTTGGTCTCTTCTCCCTAGTAACAAGGGATGGGAGGAGAGGAAAGAGCCTCAAGTTCCACCAGGGGAGCTTTAGGCTGGGTATTAGGGAAAAATATCCCAAAATTGTTGTCAAGGCCTGGAAGAGGCTGCCCAGGGCAGTGTGGAATTGCCATCCCTGGGGGGATTTGATGGGTGTGTAGATAGACACAGAGCTGAGAGATGTGGTTTAGCAGAGGACTTGTTCATGGCTGGACTCCACTATTTCACAGCTTAAATGATTCTCAGATTCTATGCCACCAGTGCCCACTGTCCCCTGGCTGTTGCTGCCCCTGCCCATCAGCAGTGTTCACAGCCTGCCTGGGAAAAGCAACACAGCACATGCCAGGCCTTGTCTGTACCTCTGCCCTGCTGAGGCCACAGCTGCAATACTGTGTCCAGTTCTGGGCTTTGCAGTTCAAGAGAGAAAAAGCCCTGCTGGGGAAAGTCCAGTGGAGAGCTATGGGGATGCTGAGGGGACTGGAGCACTGCTGGATGAGGAGAGCCTGAGAGCCCTGGGGCTGTTCAGTCTGGAGAGGAGAAGGCTGAGAGGGGATCTGATCAATGTCTATCAATAGCTGAGGGGTGGGGGTCAGGATGAAGGTGCCAGGGTCTTTTGGTGGTACCCAGTGACNCTCAGCACTGCTGAGGCCACACCTCGAATCCTCAGTTCAGTTTTGGGTCCCTCGTTCCATTAAGGACATTGAGGTGCTGTAGTGTGTCCTGAGAAGGGCAATGAAACTGGGGAAGAGTCTGGAGAATAAGTCCTTTGAACAGCAGCTGAAGGAACAGATGTCCAGACTAGGGAAAAGGAGGCTCAGGGGAGACCTACAGCTCCCTGAGAGGAGGTGGGAGTCAGGTGGGGTTGGTCTCTTCTCCCTAGTAACAAGGGATGGGAGGAGAGGAAAGAGCCTCAAGTTCCACCAGGGGAGCTTTAGGCTGGGTATTAGGGAAAAATATCCCAAAATTGTTGTCAAGGCCTGGAAGAGGCTGCCCAGGGCAGTGTGGAATTGCCATCCCTGGGGGGATTTGATGGGTGTGTAGATAGACACAGAGCTGAGAGATGTGGTTTAGCAGAGGACTTGTTCATGGCTGGACTCCACTATTTCACAGCTTAAATGATTCTCAGATTCTATGCCACCAGTGCCCACTGTCCCCTGGCTGTTGCTGCCCCTGCCCATCAGCAGTGCTCACAGCCTGCCTGGGAAAAGCAACACAGCACATGCCAGGCCTTGTCTGTACCTCTGCCCTGCTGAGGCCACAGCTGCAATACTGTGTCCAGTTCTGGGCTTTGCAGTTCAAGAGAGAAAAAGCCCTGCTGGGGAAAGTCCAGTGGAGAGCTATGGGGATGCTGAGGGGACTGGAGCACTGCTGGATGAGGAGAGCCTGAGAGCCCTGGGGCTGTTCAGTCTGGAGAGGAGAAGGCTGAGAGGGGATCTGATCAATGTCTATCAATAGCTGAGGGGTGGGGGTCAGGATGAAGGTGCCAGGGTCTTTTGGTGGTACCCAGTGACAGAAACAACAGGGACAAGCTGGAACCCAGGAGGTGCCACCCCAACATGAGGAAACACTTCTGTATGGTGAGGGTGCCAGAGCCCTGGAGCAGGCTGTCCAGAGAGGTTGTGGAGTCTCCTTCTCTGGAGACTTTCCAACCCCACTTGGCTGTGTTCTGTGTGCCCTGCCCTGGGTGATGCTGCTCTGGCAGGGGGGTTGGACTGGATGGTCTCTGGAGGTCCCTTCCAACCCCTAACATTCTGTGACTGTGTGATAATTGTCATTTATCTGCTGACTGTGTCCAACATCAATATCCCTACTTGTGTCCACCTTGCCAAGAGCAGAGCAGCTCTTCATCCTGGAGAGCACTGTGATCCTGTCAGTGAGTGCAGTGTCAACAGTGATTAACACCCAGCTGATGCTTTGACCTTTACTTTTGCTCCACGGATTATTGAGGAAGTGCAGAGCAGATGGTGCTCCTAAACTATTGCATTTGAGATACTACCCAGGGTTGCAAACAAGACCACGAGGTGGTAGAAGAAAGAGTCCAGAGAGGAGCTGCACTGAGCTGCATGAACATTTTTCTGTCTGTGCCTAATTCACCCTCAGTCAATACCAAATGGTGTTTTGAACACCATCCAGAGTGTGTCTTGGGTTTTGACCTCAGTTTGTATTTCCAAAGGTGATGTAATCAGCACAAAATAAATCACGCAGCAGGCTGGCATTAATGACCTCATCTTGTCAGTTCAACAATGGTCTCCAGGGAGGCCTTACAGCAGCCTTCCAGGATTTGAAGTGGCCTACAGGAAAGCTGGAGAGGGACTTTTGACCAAAGCATGGAGTGACAGGGTGAGAGGTGATGGCTTCTGACTGGGAGAAGCTGGATGTAGAGTAGACTGTAGGAAGAAATTCTTCTCCATGAGAGTGGTGAGGCACTGGCACAGGTTGCACAGGGAGGTTGTGGAGGCTGCAAACCTGGAAGTTTTCAAGGTTATTCAGTTTAGACCTTGTCCATTTCAGTTCAAATAAGCTCCTAAGAGGTGCCTTTGTAGATGGACTTAGGATGTCTCTGGTTCAATATAATCCCCTGCTGTGCACTTTTGGTTGGTGGAACTGAGCACAGCTAAAGCAATTCTAGAAAAGAAGGGGAATAAACACAAAGATGATCCAAGAGCTGGAGCAGCTCTGCTGTGAGGCCAGGCTGAGGGAGCTGGGGGTGTTCAGCCTGCAGAAGAGAAGGCTCCAGGGGGACCTCAGAGCTGCCTGCCAGGACCTGAAGGGATCCTGCAGGAAGGCTGCAGAGGGACTTTTGCTGAGGGAGTCTAGAGGCAGACCAAGAGGCAATGGTTTGAAGCTGAGACAGAGCAGGGTTAGAGTGGAGCTGAGGAAGAAGTTGTTGAGCAGGAGAATGATGAGACTCTGGCACAGGCTGCCCAGGGAGGCTGTGGCTGCCTCCTTGCTGGGGGTGCTGAAGGCCAGGCTGGATGAGACCTTGAGCAGCTGAGTCTGGCTGAGAGGTGTCCCTGGGCATGGTGGGGAGGTTGGAGCAGATGAGCTCTGAGGTCCCTTCTAACCTCAGCCACTCTGAGATCTAAAGGGAAGAAGATGGTGAGCCAAGAGTGCAGGGCTCTGACATGGCATTTCGTTCCTGCTCTCCTCCTCACCCCTCAACAAAGCAGTAACTGTGGAGAGAGCAGAGGGACAGTCTGCAGGGAGGAAGCAGCTGGATAGCTCAGGAAGCAGAAAGAAAGCAGCTCTGCACAGAGCTTTTAGGTGTGTGCAGCACTCCAGCATCTTATGCTGCAGTGGAGTTCTGAAGCTATTTTTAACTCTGAAATATCACAGTGAAGTGCATTTAATTCGTCAAAAAAGGAAACAAAACCTTTTCTGCAGCTGCATGACTCAAGTAATATTTAGACAAGCTCTAGAGAGTGAGGGATTTTGCCACTGGAAATGGCATTTGTAATGCAGTGACCTCAGGAAACCTTCTTCTGAGTCAAAAATCCCACAACAAGAACAAAAGGTCACCTCAGCAGCGCTCCTGCTTTATCTCAATGGTATCTAAATATCTCCATTATGAGTAATTTGATTTCTTTTTTTTTTTTACTTCCTTGATGAAATATTCCAAGTAAATATCCATCAACATTTGTGTATGAGTGGCTGCTGACTTCAGGAGGAGTTAAAACCCAGACACTTCCTCGCTGCGTAGGTAACTATGAGGCTGTTGGAGGACATAAATGTGCACAGAATGCACAGACTATTCAGTTTGATGGTTGAGAGAGCAAGTACATGTTGGAGAAGTATTTTCTCTGGGAGAGGCAAAATAGCAGAGCTCTTGGAGGATGCCATTCTTCTGGGCACTTGGAGAAGCATGCAGGGTTTGAAGAAGGAGATGGGTTTGTCTTTAAAATCATTCTTTTATCATAGGATGGTCTGGGTTGGAAGGGATCTCTCAAGCTCATCCAGTCTAACCCCCCTGCAGTCTGAGCAGGTTGCTCAGACCTGGAATGGTTCCAGGGATGGGGCATCTACCTCCTATGGACAGCCTGGGTCAGTGTCTCACCACCCTCCGTGTAGAAAACTTCCATCTCTTAAGTTTAAATCTGCTAAATCTCTTAGTTTAAATCCATCACCCCTGGCCCCATCCCAACAGGCACTGCTGGAGTCTGTCCCCAGCTTTCTTATAGGTCCTTTAAGCACTGAAAGACCACCAGAAGGTTTCCCTGGAGCTGAACAACTCCAGCTTTTACAGAATCCCCTGGCCCTGCTGCCCATGATGCTGAGCATGCAGCCCAGGACAGATCTGGTTTCTGGGCTGTGAACACCCACTGGCAGCTCGTGTTCAGCTTTTCATTCACCAGCATCCCTGAAGTCCTCCTCTGCAGGGCTGTTCTCAGGCACTTTGTCCCCCAGGGATTGCCCTGATCTATCTGCAGGACCTTGCACTTGGCCTTCTTGAGCCTCATGCAGACCTACTCCTTGAGCTGTGCAGGTCCCTCTGGCTGCCATCTCATCCTTGGGGGGTGTCAAGCTCTAGGAGGCTGATCAAGCCTTGGTGTTAGCCACTGCAAAGCAGTGAGTCTGTTGCTGTCACCAATGCTTTGCAGTAGGCACACAAGAAGCTGCTACAGCTCTGCTGGGGAGCAAACCTCACAGTGATTAGACAGTGCAATGGACTCACTTGTTCCTGTGTTGAGAGACTCCTCCAACAGATGGGAAAGATGAATGGCATTAGTCACTGCAAACAAAAAGCACTGATGAGTGAAGTGCCTTTCCCAGAGGCGTGAAGGCAGCACCACCAGTTGTAGAACTCCAAGAGCTGTCAGCTCCGGAAGGGCAAACTGGGGCTGCCTTTGTGCTGGGGAGAGCAGTGACAAGAAGCCTTGATTGATGCCGTGGGGATCCTGGCCAGAGATGGGATCTCCTTTCTGACTCAGTGTGTTGTGGCTTTGCTTGTTCCTAAGGCCTCAGTCTGCCTTTGGAGCAGACTCTGTTCTATGCCTTGTGGGGGCTGAAAGCTTGGCATAACATATCTGAGCCAGCAAGATGTGCTCCCAGCCCAGGAGCGAGCCAGCCAGCCCCTGGGCTGCATCCCCAGCAGCATGGCCAGCAGGTCAAGGCAGGGGATTCTCCCCCTCTGTGGCACTCCCATGAGAACCCACCTGGAGTCCTGTGTCCATCTCTGGAGCCCCCAACATGAGAAGGACACAAAACCAGCCCTGTGTCCATCTCTGGAGCCCCCAACATGAGAAAGATACAAAACCATTAGAGCAGGACTAGAGGAGGCCATGAAGAGGATCACAGAATCACACAGAGTCATAGAATGGTCTGGGTTGGAAGGGACCTCCAAAGCTCATCTAGTCCAAGAGGGACATCCTCCACTAGATCAGGTTGCCCAGAGCCCTCTCCAGCCTCACTTTGAATATCTCCAGGGATGGGCTCCAACCACCTCCCTGGGCAACCTGTTCCAGTGTTCCACGACCCTCCTGGTACAGAACTTCTTCCTCACATCCAATCTAAATCAGAAGGATGTGATGAGACAGGTGGGAATTGTTCACTCTGGAGAAGAGAAGGCTCCATGGAGACCTTAGAGCAGCTTTCCAGGATTTGAAGTAGGCTACAGGAAAGCTGGAGGTGGAATCTTAATAAAGGTATGGAGTGACAGGATGAGACGTGATGGCTTCAGACTGGAAGAAGCTGGTTGTAGAGTAGGCATTAGGAAGAAATTCTTCCCCATGAGGGTGGTGAGGCACTGGCACAGGTTGCACAGGGAGGTTGTGGAGGCTGCAAACCTGGAAGTGTTCAAGGCCAGGTTGGATGAGGCCTTGAGCAATCCGCTACACCAGATGTCCCTGACCACAGGATGGGAGCTGGAGCTGGATGTTCTTTCAGGTGCCTTCCAACCCCAGCCATGCTGTAACTCTGGTACCGTCCTTAACATTTTTCCATGAGTGAGAACATTTCTTCAGCCTTTCTTATCTCCTCTACCTCTGGTTCATCACTTTGTGCTGCACAGGCTGAAACAAGGCTGTGCAGCAGCAGCCTCAGTGACACCCAACTCTGCTCTCTGGAACTTGAACATCTCCCAGGCAAGCCCTGCTTGCCCTCCCCAAGGCTCTGTGCTCCCCACTGCTTTCCCTCTGTGTGCTGGGACTCTTAACTCTAATAACTCCTCTGTTGCTTCTCAACTGCCTGTCAGAGTAGCTTTACAGAGAGGACTTGTTTGCACAGCATTGATTTTTGTTGTTGCTTTTAAGCTTTGGGAACTAGTTTGATGCTTNTTGTAGCTTCTCTTCGTTTTTTTTTTTTTTTTTTTTTTTTTTTTTGTTTGGGTGGGGGGGGGGGGGGGGGGATGCTTGTAAAGATGGATGCTTCCCCAAGCCTAGTGAAATCAACCTAAAACAGGAAAAAAACCACATACCCAGAACAGGATTTAAGCCTCCAGTGTCTTTTGCCTCAAAACTCTAAGCAGAATCGTGACTTTTTGTTGTAAGAAGGGAGAAAACGACTCTTAATATCTTACAAAGAATAAACAAAATAAAACAAGTTTAGGATGAGGGATCTGGGGGTGTTCAGCCTGCAGAAGAGAAGGCTCCAGGGGGACCTCAGAGCTGCCTGCCAGAACCTGAAGGGATCCTGCAGGAAGGCTGCAAAGGGACTTTTGCTGAGGGGGTCTAGAGACAGGCCAAGGGGCAATGGTTTGAAGATGAGGCAGAGCAGGGTTAGAGTGGAGCTGAGGAAGAAGTTGTTGAGCAGGAGGGTGGTGAGACTCTGGCACAGGCTGCCCAGGGAGGCTGTGGCTGCCTCCTTGCTGGGGGTGCTGAAGGCCAGGCTGGATGAGACCTTGAGCAGCTGAGTCTAGCTGGGAGGTGTCCCTGGGCATGGTGGGGAGTTGGAGCTTGAGCCATTCTGGGGTTCTCTGAAGTTTGAGCTGAAATACGAAGTCAGGCTGCTGAAGTTCCCTGCCATTGCAGCTTCAGTTTCCCATTCTGTAGGTTTGAAGAAAGCCAAACTCTGAGAGCACTTTTCACAGGCTCACAGAGCCACTAAGGTTGGAAAAGATCTCCAAGATCATTGAGTCCAACCATTAACCTAATGCTGCCAAGTTCACCACCTCCTAAGTGCCACATCTACACATTGCTGAACACTTCCAGGGCTGGGGACTGCACCTTCTGGAGCAGCCTGCTAGCAGTTCTTGACAGCTCCTTCAGTGATGCAGGTTTTCCTCATCATAGAATCTTTTAGATTGGGAAAGACCTCTCAGTTTGAGTCCAGCTGTCAACCCAACCCCTCTGTGTCCCAGAGTGCCACATCTGTATGCTTTTGGAACACCCCCAGGGACAGTTACTCCACCACTTCCCTTGACACCCTGTTTTCAGCTCTCTTTCCAATTGTCACTAGGCTGAGAGGTACAAAGTGTCACCTGGGGAGTGACACAGCTTTGGTGTCAGTCTGCACTTCCCAAAGATCACACCATCAGTTGTGCTTCCAGCACCAAGCTGCTGCTGCCAGTCACTGGCACAACTAAGATGAGTTTTATTTTAATTTATTTTAGTTTCTCTGTAGTGACTCAAGTCCTTTGGGAATGCACCTTTAATGTTGATCCTGCATGGAAGTGCAGCTCAGAGCTGTCCTTCAGCTGCTTCATGAGCGCTGACTGCTGTAGTGGTGCCAGGAGCAAAGGAGCAGTGATTGGAGCAGGGAGCTGAGGGCTCTCACCACTGTCCACAGCCATGTTATCCCTTGTGCAATCCTCTCTGCATCCACCCCTTAGAGCCTAATCCATCAATTATCAGCTGATATGTGGAGCACAGGCTCTGCTTTGTGTGGTCTGTGGAGTGCTTTTTGCAACAGGTCCCAGTCAGTACTCAGGATTTATAAACCCCTAGAATTCAAGCCTGTGAATAAAGAACTTCTTTGGTGTAATAAGTGGGACTGGCCTGCTCAGAGGGCAGGTCTGAGGAGCCAAGGGTAAGTCCCTGATGAATAGATTACTGCAAACATCATCATGTCCTGATTTGTTCACTGCTTTTCCCCCTCAGAATGAGACTTTGCACTGTCACTGGCCCCTCACCCACCTGGGCTCTGTGTGATGTACACACCCCTGGGGGACATCAGCTGCCTTACACTCTCTGGGCTGTAGTTGTGCAGCTACAATAATGAGGGTGGTGAGGAGAGCAGAGGGCTGTGCCAAGCTGCCCTGAGCTCCAGCAAGTGCCTCAGTGAGCAGAGCCTGAGCTGGGCACTCACAGCCCTGAGCAGAATTGGTGCTGGTGCAGCTCAGAGCAGGACAGCTTTTTAAAGAGCATTATCAGGTTTTAACATCCCATTGCTCTAGAAGACAACAGCCATAACCTGTGGTTGAATGGCTTCTGATTATTTGTGATGAGTTGCCTTTGAGTTCACACCCCTGGGGTGAGGACGTAATAAAATTAATAGTGAGGCATTAATCTACTGTCACTTCTGCTTTAGGAAGCTGTTTTATTGATGTTTCACCAAATGTTTCACAAGATAATTGATGTATGTCCAGAGGAAATAGGCTTCTGTGTCATGTTGCTTTTCTGATTAGATCAGGAATTACACCAAGCAGGCACAGATTTTAGGCAGGATGCTTAGAAAATAAAGCAGAAGATCTTTATCAGTGCAGAGTCTGAGATGCTCCTTGTTGTTTTCTTCAGCACAGTAGATGCTACAGTTTAAAGCTTTGCCCAGAGGCCTTGGAGCTGTGATTGTGGAAGTGTGATTGTTACACAGCAGAAACCATCAAAATAATGGGAGAAAGATCCATGCCCAGCAACAGTGAGGACTAACTGTGTTCCTGGGGGAATTTGCTCCCTCTCAATTCAGCAGACCTGGATTGGCCCTGGAAAGACACTTTGGGGTTAATCTGTTTGTAATGCTTCATAAACAACAGGATTATTTAACACCTGGCAGAACTGGAGTGAAAGGCTCAGCACTTTCTAGAGGAGAGAGGGCTCCAGAGGGACCTCAGAGCTGCCTGCCAGCACCTGAAGGGATCCTGCAGGAAGGCTGCAGAGGGACTTTTGCTGAGGGGGTCTAGGGACAGGCCAAGGGGCGATGGTTTGAAGCTGAGGCAGAGCAGGCTTAGAGTGGAGCTGAGCAAGAAGTTGTTGAGCAGGAGAATGGTGAGACTCTGGCACAGGCTGCCCAGGGAGGCCCTCAGGTCACTCTCCTGCCTGGAGCCTTTAGGCAGAGATGAAGTTCAAGTTGAAGATTCAGTTGCAGAGGAGAGGTTTCAGCTTCTCTTTTGCAATTGCAATCAGCTCTACCCACTCAGCAGGTTTGCTGCAGACATGCTCCCCTCACACATGCTAAGGGCACTGTCACTCCCACTGCCAGCATGAAGGTGTTTGCCATATATCCTTTATTCCCCATGAGTCATCTGGTACTCCCTGGAAGGCTCTCAGCTGAGCTGAAGGGCTGCTGAAGCTTGTACTTTGCCTGAAAGGCATGGAGGCCTTCTGCTCTGAGCCATGGATCAGAGAAAACCAACAGTGACTCTCTGTTGGCAGGTGAGAAGAAACAAATTTCAGTCCCCAACATATGTGAGAATGTTCAGCAGAATTCAATTCACTAACACCAGCAATCAGAAGTTGTTCCTTCAAAGGGCTTGTTGAAAGCCTGCCTCTGAACAATGGTGTTCCAGATCTTCTTCTTCCCTCTTGCCCATCAGCTATGTTAATTTATTATTATTTACCATAGTGTAATTCTAACTCAATTAACTTATAATTAATAAGCACTTGACATTTTCAGAGTACTTCAGAATTAATCCTCTCAATGCGCCTCTTAAGTAGTTGTTGTTGTTAAAGATGAGAGAACTCATTTCAGATTATTCATATTTATTGAAATTAAATAGATCACAAGAGGGAGAAAAAAAAATAAAAGAAAATGCATAAGTGGAATCTCGGTTTTACTGAGCCCAGAGCTGCACAGGAGTCAAACGAGTTTGAATTGCAGTGGTTTGAGAAGGTTTACACATCTGGAGCAAGCTGTGCTGCTCCTCTGCTGCCCCAGCAAGGCTGTGAGGGCAGGGGGAGGAGAGGGCTGGGCTGAGAGGCAGCCTGGGTGCACCAGAGATGGGAGACTGCTGTGGGATTCCCAACAGGGCAGGGGGAGGCCGGCAGGTTGGCTGCAGGACTCTTGGTGGCTCCAACTCTTGCTCGCCCTCTCCCTCTCTGCCTGGCAGAGGGACCCTTCACTTACCCCAAAAGCCAACACCAGCTCAGGCACTGCTTGCTGGACCTGCTGGGAAAGCTCAGTGGGACTCCTCCCTCATCCTGAGATGAAAGCCCAAGTCAAGAGGGCCCAAGTTTTGCTGGCCCAGGTCCAGAGGAGGCCATAGAAACTACCAGGGTGGTGGAGTACCTCTGCTGAGAGGACATGACAAGAGACTTGGGGTAGTTCAACCTGAAGAAAAGGCTTCAGAAAGAACTTTTTGTGGCCATTCAGTTGCTGTAGTGTGGCTCCTAAAATCCTCACATCAGTACATAAAGGGGACCTATAAGACAGCTGGGGACAGACTTTTTCTCAGGGCCTGTTGTGACAGGACAAGGGTTTGAAACTGCAATGAGGGAAATTCAGACTAGGTAAAGGGAAGAGATTTTTGGTTTTACACTGAGGCTGGAGAGGTCCTGGCCCAGGTTGCTCAGAGAGGTGCCCCATCCCTGGAATCGTTGCAGGTCAGGTTGTCTAGGGTTCTGAGCAAGATGCTCTAGTTGGGGATGTCCCTCTGACTGTAGGGACTAGAAGACCCTCCAGGGTTGCTTTCAGCTCAAACCATTCTATGATTCTAACAAACCTAAAGGTGGGTACCAAGAGGAGTGGTCTCCCAGACAGTGAAGTCATTAGCAGGCACATCTCACTGGTGACACTGGTCTGGGGTCAGAAAGGGCTGAATGGGCTGGGTGAGAAGAGTGCAAGTGACATCCTGGTGCTGCCACCCTGGTGCTGCCAGGCAGGTGAGAGAAAGGGCTGCTGTGAGCTGCTCCATGCACTCCAGCCCTGGGAAGCAGGATCTATCACCTCTGGACTGCTCTCAGTCCCTCGTAAGCAGACTCAGATGGGGATGTGAGCTGAGGGGTCTGCTCCTTGCCATGTGGCACTGATCCAGCCAGCGCATAGGTGCTGTCACTGCCATTGAGCAGTCTTCATCCATACCCAGCAATGGGCAAATTCCAGACATGCTTCTTGATTTCTCTTCCCAAGGCTCCTCAGTGATGTTTCTCCTGTCTCAATAGCACATCTCAGAGTTTTGCTTTACCCTCTGCCTGTCTGTGCACAGAGCCTTGGTGTGTCAGCATGCACTGGAGTGCAGCTCCTTCCCTTGCCCAGCCCACAAGCAGATTTCCTTGCTGTCTGAAGTACAGCTGGCTCTTCTAGTACAGGCTACAGTTCAGGTCCCTCCACCTTTGTAAAGTCCTTTTGCTCTCCCACCCATCCTCTTGTATTTCACTGAGTGAATACAGGCACAGTGATGACCATGGGAGAGGAGGGGGAACATGATTGTAATAAGGGTTTCAATCTGAAGTTGTTCAGGTTTGACTTTAGAGCCACAAAGATGATTAGGGGAGTGGAACATCTTCCTTATGTGGAGATCCTGGGGGAGCTGAGGGCTCTGTAGCTTGGAGACGAGGAGCCTGAGAGGTGACCTCATTGCTGGTGCTAAAGATGTGCAGGGTGGGTGGCCAGAGGCTGGAGCCAGGCTCTGCTGGGTGATGCCCAATGCCAGCACCAGGGGCAGTGGTGGAAGCTGAGGCATAGGAAACAGGAGGGAAAGATTTTTTCCCTGTGAGGGTGACAGAACAGTGGAACAGGCTGCCCAGGGGGTTGTGGATTCTCCTTCTCTGGAGAGATTCAAACCCTGTCTGGATGTGTTCCTGTGTGATCTGCTCTGGGTGATCTTGCTCTGGCAGGGGGTTGGACTGGATGATCTCTGGAGGTCCCTACCACCCCCTAACATTCTGTGATTCTGTGACTTTTTTTTGATCCATTAACCCAGACTATTGCCAGCTCTGCAGTACCTGCACAGCTCTGGTGCTGACAGCTCAGAAGGCTGCTGTGCTCTCTCCCAATACACTTCTGATTTTCCTGAGCTTTCTTTCCCTGTTTTCTCTGTTGCTGTCCCCCCTGAGTACCTTCTTTTTTCTCCATATTTTATCAATTCTTCTTCCTGAGGCCTGTGGGATGAGTTTTGGATCACTGAATGTGGAAGTTGTTTAAGCACAGTCATGTTGAGATTCTTAACTCTTTAGAAAATGGATCAGTTTAGGGGCAAATGTTCTTGGAACTGAACAGACAGATGGATTTTGTATGGTTTTGTGAGGTCTCAGCAGGCAGATTTTCATCCTCTGGGGCTTCTGAGGCCATAAATTAATCCTTTTTTCTTTCTGTGGGAAGAACAAAACCATTCTCTGCCCCAGGAAAGGTAAAAGACCCTTGGAAATGGTGCTCTGCAATCTCCAGCTGAAGCACTAGACTGAAATATTCAAGTTCATTCTTGCTTTGCTCAGGCTGTACCTTGCTGGAGGGGCAGGAGCTGGACCCAAGGGCCTCAGCTTAGCTTTGCCTTCACACAACACATGCAGGAATTTTTCTCCTCCAATTCTTATCACCAGTAAATGTAAACACAACCTGACCTGACTGGGTAATTTGCTTTGAGTCACAGGGCTGCAGAAAGAAGCTTTAATCTCTAGGCCTGAATCCCAGAAAATATCCTCTCAACTCCTTTCTTGTAGCAGCTAAAGTTTTGAGAGGTTGGTTCCTGCCCGGGATTCAGGTGATGAGGTACAAAGAAGCCCCCCCGGGCTGGAGCGCTGGAGGACAGCACTGCTGCTGGGAACACTTGGATTTCTGCTTTCATACCTACCTGAGATACATCAGCTCTGGGCTTTTGCTGGATCTTCATATGTAGGTGAGTCCCTCTTGGGGCTGAGGGCATTGAGGCTCCCTCAGCAGATGTGCAGATGGCACCAGGCTGGGTGGCTGTGTCCATCTGCTAGAGGGTAGGGAGGTTTGCAGCAGGACCTGCACAGGTGACACCCATGGGCCAAGGCTGATTGAATGAAGTTCAACAACACCAAGGGCCAGGTCCTGCACCTGGCTCACAACAACCCCAAGGGGAGCTCCAGACCTGGGGATGTGTGGTTGGAAAGCTGCAGCTTGGAGAGGGAGCTGGGGGGGTTGGTTGGCAGTCACTGAACATGAAGCAGCAGTGCCCAGGGGGCCAAGAAAGCCAAAGGCCTCCTGGCTGGCATCAGAAGCAGGGTGGGCAGCAGGGCCAGGAGGTGAGCATCCCCCTGTGCTCAGCACTGGGGAGGCCACAGCTCCAGTGCTGTGTTCAGCTCTGGGCCCTCCCTGCAGGAAGGACATTGAGGAGCTGGAGCCTGTCCAGAGAAGGGCAACGAGGCTGGAGAAGGGCCTGGAGCCCCTGGGCTGGAGGAGGGGCTGAGGGAGCTGGGGGTGTTGAGGCTGGAGAAGAGGAGGCTGAGGGAGACCTCATTGCTCTCTCCAGCTCCCTGCAGGGAGGTTGCAGTGAGGAGGGGACAGCCTCTGCTCCTTGGTGACAAGGGACAGGAGCAGAGGAAATGGTTGCAAGCTGCAGCAGGGCAGGTTCAGGCTGGCTGCTAGGAAATCTTTCTTGCCAGAGAGGGCTCTCAGCCATTGGAATGGACTGCCCAGGGCAGTGCTGGAGTCACCATCCCTGGGGGGGTTCCAGCAGTGTGTGGGGCTGGTGCTTAGGGACATGGTTTGGTGTTGAGCCTGCAGTGCTGGGTGGAAGGTTGGACTGGATGAGCTTGGAGGTCTCTTCCCACCAGAGTTTTTCTGTGATTCTGTGATTCAAATTGCTGCCCTATCTCTGTTTAGCTATAGAATATGTTGGCTGTCACCAGATCCATTGTCCTCACTGGGGTGCGAGTTCCTGACTGCTTGTCCTAACCCTTCACTGGTTGTTTCAGTAGGTGATGAAAAGTGGGCCAGGTCTGACATCTTACTGGTTCCAACAGCGGGGGGATTGCAGGTGTCATTCAGGTCATAGATTCACAGAGTGGTTTGGGTTGGAGGGGACCATAAAGGTCATCCAGTTCCAAACCCCCTGACATGGGCATGGACATCTCCCACCTGCCCAGGTTGCTCAAGACCTCATCCAACCTGGCCTTGAACATCTCCAGGGAGGGGACATCCACAGCCTCCCTGTTCATTCCTGTGTCTCTCCACCCTCACTGTATGTCCTTCTGAGGCAGAAGAGGAGATGTTGCTTATCTCTTGTCTTTGGGTGTGTGCCATGCCCAGGATCTTATGCTCCTCCTTTCCTTTGTGTGTTTCCTTCAATCTCTCTATTCTGGTGTTTCATAATGTTAAACATTCCAGAAATGCATTATTTTTTTTTCTCTTAGTCATGTCTGTGAGGAAAGAGCAAAGCACAGAAATCATCACATATTTTAATCAAAGTGGATAATTTTCCAATGTTTTGGTCAGGCTACAGTTGACAAATCAGTTTTTCACACAGCCTTAGCTGAAAGACCAATTTATCACTTGGACATAATAGGAGGGAAAAAAAATAAAACCCCTCTCATAAATCAATTTGAACAGGTCAAAACTGTAATCCTGCCACTTTTTCATTCCCTGTAGATACTCAATGCAGCTGCTACTTAAAAAACAAGCAAGCATCCTGCTATTGACTTCAGTGAGGGCTAGATAAGTCTCTATCTATGCATGAGCAAGGCAGTGCTTGCAGGAGATGTGGGATAGAAGCCCAGTAGATTATCTCCTATGCAGAGTTATTTCTCCTTTTAAATAATAAGAGATTAGCACTCCAGCTTCTGAATCAATAGCAGCAGTTTAACTTTCACCCAAAGTTCACTCTTCAAGCCTTATAAAGATCTGTTGGGCTTTTTTTCTGTCATGCTAAGCTAAAATGTACAAGTGCCAGCATTTAGCTGAGTCTGAGGTTGTGCTTTTATGCTCCTTTTAGAGGAGGTGCTAAAATTGTTCTGAAGAGGAATGGAATTTAGAATCATGGAACAGTTTAGGCTGGAAAAGGCCTTTAAGATCACTGAGACTAACCATTAACCCAGCACTGCCAAGTCTGCTGCTAATCCATGTCCCTCAGCACCACATCTCCACGGCTTTGAAATCTGTCCAGAGATGAGGAATCCATCACTCCCTTGGGCAACCTGTTCCAGGGTTTGACAATTCTTCTGGAGAAGAAATTGTTCCTCATGTCCAACCCAGACCTACCCCTGCACAAGCTAAGTCCATTTCCTTTCATCCTGTCACTTGCTACACTTGAGAACAGGCCAATCCCTACCTGGCTCCAGCCTCCTTTCAGTTGTAGAGAGCAATGAGGTCTCCCCTCAGTCTCCTTGTCTCCAGGCTGAACACCCCTGTTCCCTCAGCTGCTCCTCACCAGCCCTGCAATGTGCTGCCCAGGGAAGTGGTGGAGTCCCCAAGCCTGGCTGTGTTTCAAGGTGGTTTGGATGTGGTGCTTGGGGCTATGGTTTAGGGGTGAGCCTTGTAGGGTGGGGTTCTGGGTTGGACTTGGTGATCCTGAGGGACTTTTCCAACCTGAACCTTTCTGTAATTCTGTGATTCTGTTCTCCAGACCCTTCACCAACTTCATGGCCCTTCTCTAGCCTTGCTTCAGCACCTCAACATCCTTCATGAGTCCTGTGTGCTCTCCTGCCACTGGTGTGGAGTGGTGACCTGGCAGTGCTGTGTTGATGGTTGGACTTGATGATCTTAAAGGTCTCTTCCAACCAAATGATTCTATGACTCTGAAAAAATCCCAACCCAGCCCAGCAAGCCTTTGGGGATCAGCACAGGCAGCATTTCCCATGAGGAAACCAGTCTGGTGGATCCCTGCAGAAGAGGGGAGGAATTAGCTCAGATTTATGAGGGCCACTTCTCCATCTCCTGAGAAGGTCACATTGGAAACTTCCATAAGAATTTCAAGCCAATCTCTTAACTTTTCCATGCATAATTCATCCTTGGGCTCTGGCATTCCTTTTCTTTATGCTAGGTCCTAAACCTTTCAACTGATATTATAAAATCCAGGGTGAAATGAGTGTTCTGCAATGAGAACCAGTAAGGCAAGCTTGTGGCTGAGATCTTTGTAAAGATCAGCTTGTAATAGCCATGCCTGTTATCAGCTTTGATGTGCTCACTTGAAGACATAAAGATATCTCCTCAGTGGGCATTTTGAGCAGCTTAATGCAAAGCAGCAAGCTTCTGACAATGATAATGTTTGGCACAGGAGTTAAAAAAAAAAAATATATATATATATATTTGAGCTCATTCCCTTGAGTGCAAAATGCTGGAGATTTCCAGGGCACAGGCAGCTGCCAGTTTCTGCTCACCTGAGGCCACATGGATGTCTCCAAAGTACTGGAATGAGCCTCTGTTTTCCTGACATTGTGAGTATAAAATGAGGCAGGACTCAGAGGGAAATATTGATACTACTTACTGAGCTGGTTTGCTTGATTTCCTCTCTGCCTTGTGTGGACCCAGAATTTGTGTTTTAGAATGCTGGAGAGGCTTTAAAATATGCAAGTATGGAAATTTAGAAGCCAGCAGAGAAGCTTAGTGAATAATAAATAAATAAACAAACAAACAAACAAATAAATAAATAAAATAAGTACATACATATATACTTTGTTTCCTAAGAACAGAACACCCCTCTCCTGCTCTGAGCTGCACCAGCACCAATTCTGCTCAGAGTTGTGAGTGCCCAGCTCAGGCTCTGCTCACTCAGGCTCTTGCTGAAGCTCAGGGCAGCTTGGCACATCCAGGGGCTGCTGCTAGCAGGCAGAAGCTGATGGGCAGAGGTCCTGCCAAGGCTTGGGGGGCACAGAGCCTCTGCCTCACACTTGCTTCTCTGCCCCACCTTGGGGGCAGGAAGGCAGAGGCAGCAGCTGTGGGGAGGAGCAGACAGCACAGCTGAGCCTCAAGTGCCCACCAAAGGATTGCAGCCCATGGAGGGCATCTTCAGCAGCAAGCTGAGGGATCCCTAGGCTCAAGCCTCTTCTTCAATGGTAGATGTCCCAGGAGGACTCTGATCTGCCTTTGATGATGAACTGGGTGTTCCTGAATCTAGTTTGAGAATTCAGCTTCTGAATGTGGTTCCTGTGAGGCGCTGAGTCCAGGCTGGGGCTTGCCCAGTGCCAGAAGGGCAGAGCCCAAGTGCCTGTTCTAACAGTCACAAACTAACACTTCATCAGAAGGAGCTGCACCTCCCTCCTGTGTGACACCTGGCTGGGTGAGGGCAGCATTTCTTTGTGCAGGACATCTTGAACCTGAGCTGCTTTCGCAGCCCCTCCCTGCAGCGGAAGCTCTGTGTTAGAGTGTGTGGGTTAGACACAGCACACAGCCCTCGCTGAGGTCCACACCCAGTGACAGACAGCTCTGACAGCAGAGGTCCACAGCCAGTGACAGACAGCTCTGACAGCAGAGGTCCACAGCCAGTGACAGACAGCTCTGACAGCAGAGGTCCACAGCCAGTGACAGCTGAGCAGCTGACAGCAAAGCTGAGCGGCAGGCTTTTGCCTCCAGACTGGGGTGCTCCTCAGGGATGGAGATATCAAAGAGGCGTCAGCAGTGCATTTAGCTGTTCGCTAATCACTACTGCTGAGGTCGTTTTCATAACAACACTGAGGAGAAACTCGCACTGAAGAGCAAGCTTAGAGCTGCCATGGAGGGATAAAGCATAATTAGAGGCAACAAGCTCTCAAGGAGATGAGGGGGTTGTGAGTCTGTGTTTGGTTTCTCTCTGAAGGAAGCACCAGATCTGTTTACAAAGGTGCAATACAAGACGAAAAAGAGCAGGGAGAAGCTCTGTCATTTGGCTGCTGCTACTGGCAGGGGCAGATAACCTAACCCAAAGCAAGATGTCTTCTTTAAGAAAGGCTGAGAGAGTTGGGATGTTCAGCCTGGAGAAGAGAAGGTTCTGAGGAGACCTTGTGGCCTTTCAGTACTTAAAGAGGCTGATAAGAAAGATGGGGACAGACTTTTTAGCAGGGCCTGTTGTAACAGGACAAGATGTGATGGCTTTAAACTAGAAGGGAATTAGGCTTGACAGAAGAAACCATTTACAGTTAGGGGGCAGGGAGACAGAGGGGGCAGCTGTGAAGAGGGGCAGACAGCACAGGTGAGCCTCAAGTGCCCACCAAGGGATTGCAGCCCATGGAGGGCATCTTCAGCAGCAAGCTGAGGGATCCCCAGGCTCAAGCCTCTTCTTCAATGGTAGATGTGCCAAGAGGACTCTGTTCTGCCTTTGATGGTGATCTGGGTGTTCCTGAATCCAGTTCTAAAATTCAGCTTCTCAATCTGGTTCCTCTTCAGCACAGAGTCCAGGCTGGGACTTGCCCAGTGCCTGCCCCCAGCATCAGTGGTGCCAGTGGTGCCATCCTTGCCATCAGGGCTTGAGTTCCATGTTGGGTTGTGTCTCTATCCCCTGGCATTGTTCTTCACTCCATCCCAGCTGGGTTAGTTTCTTCCCCAGCCCATCAGCCTCTTTCCCTTCTTCCCTTTCTCCTCCCTTAGGCTTCACAGAGAGCCTCTGGCAAATGTCTAGAGGCCAAGCAAACCCCAGCCCTTAACAACTCCCTGCAGCATAAGGTTTGGGGCTAATTCAAGTGTGAGGAGTCTATCCAAAATATCTAACACACAGGCTGCAGGAAGCTTCCCTGAGGAAAAGGGGAAGTTTGCTTCTGGGGATGAGAGTACTTGCAGCAGAAGTGGAAACTGCCTTCAAGCAAAGTGGTTCCAAGAGCATTTGGCTTCCCTCCTTGTTTTCTTTGATCTTTTAGATATTTGGTTGCCAGAAAAGCCACGGATCTGTTCCTCATTTGTATATGACACCAGAGCAGCTCTACTGGCAGCTTCATAGCATTATTACCAAAATCCATTATTCCACATTTCCAGCTTTACTTACCAGTTAAGTTGCATTTCAGCTACTTATGCTTTCATTATCTAATGCAGTTGTAAAGGAATCCATATGTGAATACCACTTAAGAGGAAATTAAGCAAGTTAATTGTCAAATCGCACACATTTTCTACCACTGAAAACCATTAAACATTCCCTAGCAAACTATCTCAGACCCTATTTCTTATTAATTAGAATAATTTTGTTCTGTTCTGCACAACAGATAACCACCAGGAGCTGAGCAAAACTTGCACCCCCCCCCCAGTTAAATGTATCAGCATCAATAGCTAATAATATTGTTAATTATTTCCTTTGTGGATAAATTTCAGCTTTAATTGCCAAATACTTCTCCATGATCTAATGAACCAATATGCTCTTCCTGAGGCAAGGGAAATCTGTGGGCTTCCACCAGTCTTAGCAGCTGAACACGTTCAGCATGTTGAGCTCCAAAGAGCAGCCCTCAGCTCACCATTGCCTCTGCAGCTGCCCTCCTCAGCCAGGTTCCAGAGCAACCAGAAGAGGCTCAAGTTCAAAGTTGCTGAATGGAGATCTGGGAACAGCAAACCACTTGCAGCACAAACTGATGTTTGTTTCTTCTATCTCATCATTTATAACCAACTAGCCATCGGGGGTTGGGGTTGGGCTGGCCACTAGCTAAGTGACAGCTACTGCCTGTTAAGCCCTCTGCTTCCCAGAGGCAAGAAGGGAGAGAGACTGATGAGCTGGGAAAGAACTAAGCCAGCTGGGATGGAAAGAAGAACAATGCCATGGGATAGAGGCACAGAGACACAAAGCAACATGGAACCCAAGCCCTGAGGGCAAGGATGGCACCACTGCTGCTGGGGGCAGTCACTGGGCAAGTCCCAGCCCAGACTCAGCAGCAGACAGGCACTGCTAGAAGCACTCCCTGCTAGAGCAGCCACTGCCAAACTGGCCCTGAGCTTCAGAGAGTGCTGAGACTCATCTGAAAAGTCAAAGCAGACTGACCAGAATCAGTTCTAGTCTAGGTCAAACCAGGACAGGAATTAACCTGTGCTCTGCCAGCACAGTCTGTACCTGAGTACTTCATCAGTGCTGCATCCCCTTATTCAGAAAACACTGCTCAATTAATGATACCCCTGAAGTGCACCTCAGCCCATCTAGAACCACAGAATCACAGAATGGTAAGGGTTGGAAGGCACCTCCAGAGATCACCCAGTCCAACTCCCCTGCCAGAGCAGGGTCACCCAGGGGAGAGCACACAGAAACACATCCAGGTGGGTTTGGAAAGTCTCCAGAGAAGGAGACTCCACAACCTCTCTGGGCAGCTTGCTCCAGGGTTCTGGCACCCTCACCACACAGAAGTGGCTCCTCATGGTGAGGTGGCACCTCCTGGGTTCCAGCTTGTCCCCAATGCTCCTCGTCCTGTCACTGAGCACCACCCAAAAGCTCCTGGCCCCTTCATCTTGACCCCCACCCCTCAGATATTGATAGATATTGATCAGATCCCCTCTCAGCCTTCTCTTCCAGACTAAACAGCCCCAGGGCTTTCACTCTCTCTTCATAGGAGAGATGTTCAAATCCCTTAGTCATTCTCATAGCTCTCTGTTGGACTCTCTCCAGCAGGTCTCTGTCCCTTCTGAACTGGGGAGCCCAAAACTGGACACAGGATTGGAGCTGTGGTCTCATGAGGGCAGGGCAGAGGGACAGGAGAATCCCTGTTTAGCCCTGCTGACCACACTCTTCTTGATGCACCCCAGGATCCCATTGGCCTTCTTGGCCACAGGGGCACATTGCTATCCCATGCAGAACTTACTGTCCCCCAGGGCTCCAAGGTCTGTGTCTATGGAGCTGCTTTCCAGCTGGATGTCAGGCTTGACTCCTCTGAACTTCTTCTCTTCTCTTCTCTTCTCTTCTCTTCTCTTCTCTTCTCTTCTCTTCTCTTCTCTTCTCTTCTCTTCTCTTCTCTTCTCTTCTCTTCTCTTCTCTTCTCTCTAATGTTAATGGTAAGCTGTGAAAAAGCTTTACTAAAATCAGATGGTTGCTCTACAAAGCTCTCCTCCATGTTTTCCAGAGGAGGGTGGGAAATGTTGCCTGTGGCTATAGGAGACAAATAATCTTGAGCTGGTGCAAGACAAGGTCAGCTGTGTCATAATTGTAAAACAGCTTTTCAAAGTCTTGGTGATAGGATCCTTTGTCCTCATTAATAAATTATCAATTCTGAACTGCAGTCTTTAACTATTTGCAAGGGTCCTTATTTCCTTTTTTTTTTTTTTTGTCTCTAGGACACTGCTCCCACTGTAGTACTGGGAAGGAGGATCCCAGGTTCTCCTTCTCCATAGTGTTTAAACAAATCAAGTCCTAGTGAATTTTGTATTTAAAACTTTAATTTTATACAATTCCATGCAGTTTTATAATAAATATTTAATATTACCGGACCATGCATTTAGCATTTCAAAAATGTGCCCTTTTTGGAGTGAGGTTACTAAGGGAAGTGCTGTCTGGGGGTTGAGAGCCTGACTTGGAGGGAGGCAGGATGAGGTATTCCTCTGCCCATTGTCTCTGGCTGGCACAGAAAAGTCGTTAAAGGAAAGTTTCAAGAAGTGAAAGTGAAAAGTTCACCTCAAAAGTTGTTCATCAGGAAGCAGAAATGTCTCCTGAACTCTCACCAAGTCAGAGTTATGGGGAGGAGGATCATAAAGGTGTCAGGGAGGAAAGTTATAGTTCCCAGTGTCAATGAGAAGCCCTGGGTTATCCCTGAATTTTAAGGGATAGAGCCCAGAGAAATGTTACCAAATTATCATGTAGATTTTCATTTCAGTGATGTGAGAAAAGAAGTAGAGAATTTTGCATCAGAAGTTGGCAACTTGAGCAAACAACTGCAGAGTTTTTGATGCTATTGTACTGAAAATCTGTCTGTACACAGATACCCAATGAGATATGCATGGAGGAAAAGTCAAGCTGAGGCTCCTCTCTGAATTATTTAAAGTATTGACAGGAGGAGGAAACTGCTTAGCACTTTCCACCATGTCCATAATGCAAGAGGAGCAATAAATACAAGCAGCTCTTAACCAGCCCACCTTGATTTATGGCTTCATTAATAAAGATGGATGAAATTTCTTTTATTCATTACTTATTCAGAGAGTTTGGAGTCAGTCTATATTTTAAATCATATGCAATGGAATTTCTAATGAAGCCTCCAGAGAAACATGGAGTGAATATGCAAAGATTGATTCTAGAAAAATTTACTATCAGAGTAAGGAAAAACAAATTCTGTCTCAGTCATACCATGTAGGACATCTGATCATGTCATGTGATGGACACCTCTGGAGGCATCCAAAACATGCTTGGGCATGTTCCTGTGTGATTAGTTTTAGATGGTGTAGGGGAATTTCATCGAATCCTAGAATGGCTCAGGTTGGAAGGGACCTCAGAGCTCATCTGCTCCAACCTCCCCACCATGCCCAGGGACACCTCTCAGCCAGACTCAGCTGCTCAAGGTCTCATCCAGCCTGGCCTTCAGCACCCCCAGCAAGGAGGCAGCCACAGCCTCCCTGGGCAGCCTGTGCCAGAGTCTCACCACCCTCCTGCTCAACAACTTCTTCCTCAGCTCCACTCTAACCCTGCTCTGCCTCATCTTCAAACCATTGCCCCTTGGCCTGTCTCTAGACAGCCTCAGCAAAAGTCCCTCTGCAGCCTTCCTGCAGGATCCCTTCAGGTTCTGGCAGGCAGCTCTGAGGACTAAGATGATCTTCAGAGGTCCCCGCCAACCTCTGTCGCTCTGTGAACCAATGTTCAAGTGCTGAAATAAAAATACTACATACAGAGAGCTGTTTGCTCTGGGTGCTACAAGCTGTGTGGTCACTGAGGGCTCTCGTGGGATTCTGGAAAGTGTCAATGTGAACAAGTCCTAATGGGAGCAGAGATGTGATTTGTGAGGTTTTGTTAATCATAGAATCACAGAATTGTCAGGGCTGGAAGGGACCTCAAGGATCAGCCAGTTCCAACCCCCCTGCCATGGGCAGGGACACCTCACACTACAGCAGGTTGCTCACAGCCACATCCAGCCTGGCTGCAAAAACCTCCAGGCATGAGGCTTCCATCACCTCCCTGGGCAACCTCTCCCAGTTTCTCACCACCCTCATGGGGAAGAACTTCTTCCTAACATCCAAGCTGAATCTCCCCACTTCTAATTTTGCTCCATTCCCCCCACTCCTATCACTCCCTGACACCCTCAAAAGTCCCTCCCCAGCTTTCTTGGAGCCCCCTTCAGATGCTGGAAGGCCACAAGAAGGTCTCCTGGGAGCCTTCTCCTCTCCAGACTGCACAACCCCAACTCTCTCAGGCTGTCTCCAGAGCAGAGCAGCTCCAGCCCTCTGCTCATCCTCGTGGCCCTTCTCTGTTGTGGCTTTGTTGTTGTTGTGTTTTTTTATGTCTTTTTTTCTTTTTTTTTTGTTTGTTTGGGGGTTTTTTGTGGTTTTGTTTGGGGCTTTTTGTTGTTCTTATTTTGTTTGTTAGATTGTTTTTCCTAACAAAAATAAACTTGACAGAGCAAGCAACACCTCTGTGATCCACCTGCTGATCGTAGCTGCTCTACCTCTAAATGGTGTTAGCTCTACTGGAACAAAAAGCTCTGTTCCATAGGTACATAGTGGGGAATTGCAGGTCTGAGATGCTGGCTGTGCCCTTGGCTCTGCCAAAGGGATCAGTGTCTTGGTTTGAGCTGCAAGCACCTCTGGACAGAAAGGTGTTTCACCCCGAAGCAGTACAATAAAATCCCTCACACAGAACTGGAGGTCAAATAGAAATGTTCTGTGCAAAATAATATACCAAAGGATGGTAGATATTCTGGGACAAAGGAATATCTGCACCATCAGCATCGACCCAGGCCTAGCTGCCCAGCTGAGCCCAGCAGGCCACAGCTAGGCTACAACCAGGCCCTGGCACTAGGCCTCAGCTGGCCCAGGGTAGGCCAAATTGCCCCCATCCCAGACAGGCCTACCAGGCCTCAACCCCCCACCCCCCCCCAGGCTGGGCTGTCCAGGCCCAACTGCACAGCAAGAAAATATCTTGTCAGGGAAGGGCCCAGGCCCTCCTGTAGTGTGTTGGGCTGACATTCCCCTCCCACACACCACTCCAGACTAGCTCAGCTAGGCAGCAAATGGAGCTGTGTCTACAAGCAAAACCTACAGTCTGCAATGGACTGCAATAAACATACACAAAATATACAGGATTTACAATATTTACAGATATGTACGATTAGACACAGCACAAAACCCTCCTGGATAAAACCAGGAAAGCTGCCCCTCTGCCTCCTTCTTCCCTGCTTTCCCCAGAACCCCCTGGCAGAGGGAAGAAGACAAGAAGCAGAGAGGTTGTTAGACCTTAGCTTCCAAGGTCAGTGTGCAGCTGTGTCAGCTCCAGAGCAGAGCCAGAGAGCAGAGCAGAAGCACCCTGCTAGGCTGCCAGGAGAACCACACCAGACAGACTGAACAGCCTGAACTTTGTTCTGAGAACTGACTCTTAAACATTTCTCTCTCCAATGGAAGTGTTTAGAATCATCATCGTTTTGCTTTCTCACACCCAGCCATGATTTATTTACATTCTTTTACTTTTCTGCTCAAACTCTGTGAAAAGACATTAAAACCACCACATTCCCCCACAAACCAAAGAGAGAGCAGGCACTGCATGCACCAGGAGAGGAGGGGGAAAGAGGCAGAAGGGGCTGTGAGGTCTGCTTACATCGGGATGGCAGACTGCAGACTACCATACACTGTGCCTGCCCTTGCACTGTCCAGCCCCTGAGGACTTTTGGTCTCTATAGTAGGACAGTTAGTCTCTAGCCTGCAATGGTCTGGACCTGAAGGGGGCTACAGGAGGGGTGGGGAGAGACTGTTCCCAAAGGCCTGCAGGGACAGGACCAGGGGCAATGGTTTGAAATGGGAGAAAAGCAGATTGAGATTGGATGTGAGGAGCAAGTTCTGCACCATGAGGGTAGTGGAACACTGGAACAGGTTGCCCAGGGAGGTGGTTAAGGACCCATCCCAGAAGATATTGAAGGTGAGGCTGGAGAGGGCTCTGGGTAACCTGATCTATTTGGGGATGTCCCTGCTGACTGCAGGGGGATTGGAGTGGATGAGCTTTGGAGGTCCCTTCCAACCCAAGCCATCCTGTGATTCTGTGATTCAAGCAGGCTGGAGTTCTGTTTTTTAATTACATTTTGACTGTTGGAGCTTCCAGAAAGCAACACTGTGATCCAGTTAGAAAACCTCTGAACTTTTTGAGGGGGTTTTAACTAGTGAGACATGGGGAATGAGGACAGATTTTTTTTTTCTCTGTAAATGATTTCCTCTTAGATGGCGAAGCCCTTTAAGGATGGTGACTTCATTCATCTCCTGTCTGTGAGGGCCAGGCCCTGAGTGAGGAATGAGGACTGAAGGGTTTATGTAGAGAGGCTATCACCCTTCTGCTCCCAGCCCTCCTGCATCTGCCATCAGCGGGGAAATAAATTTACCACTCTGACTTGCTCTTCAGATTTATTTTGACAGATGGCATGTGCATGGGCAATTGGAAGTCTGACTTTTATTGCCTGTTTATGGTTCTTTGTAAATAATTGCATAGTTTCTTCTGAGGAAATAACATCTTAAAAGATGATTACATCTGAGGATGTTCTGCTTAGTTCAGTGTCTCACAAATCACAGTGTCTTTCTGCTCAGGCAAGCCTCCCTCCTTGTTGTACAGCAGCATTGCATGGAATGATTGCTTCCTCTGGTGCTGTGCTAGAGCAATGTGGGTGCTGAAATCTGCTGTGTGCTTCACCACCTACCAGAATTCAGGCACCAGTATTTTTCGTTTCTTTTCCTCCTCAGCTCCCTGTACTCCCCCTGAGAGGACTGCACAGCTTGCTCTCCCATCTACTCTGTTGCTTAAAAGCTGAGAACAGATAATCAGGGAGAAACTGAAGCTGGATAAATCCTGTCAAGCATGAAATATTTGGGGGGCAAAAGGGACTTGATGCTTGTTAAAGAGAAAACTTTAAACACACTGACAGGGGTGCTTCCTGGCACCAGGCATTAGTTGATGTCTTCTGGAAAGTTCTGGCGCTGGTTTGTCCCAGGGAATGGTCTTGTATTGGCTAAACACAGATTTATGTTACCTACTAGTTTCAGCTGCTGCTTATTATCTGTGCCATGCTAAATCTGTTTGCTTCCAATCTCACAGCTCCGTGTCTTTGCTCTCCTCTTCTTCTCTTTTGATCGGGCATAACCATTCTGAATTACGATACCTTCGTTTTGTGACAACCACAGGCTCTGCAGTGGCCTTTGTAGAAGAAACCTCTTCACTGAAAGGGTTCTCAAGCACTGGCACAGGCTGCCCAGGGAGCTGGTTGAATGCCCATCCCTGGAGGTGTTTCAAAGAGGCAGAGATGTGGTGCTGAGGGGTGTGGCTTAGCACCAGCTATGGTGGAGTTAGAGAATGGTTGGACTCAGTGATCTTAAAGGCCTCTTCCAACCAGAACAGTTCTGTGTTTCAATAATCCTGCAAGGTCTCTGCCTGCAGGAGTGCTCTCTGAAGTCAGTGTGAGTTGTGGAAAGTTCATGCACCCAGGATAGGTTTTACATTATTAAAAGTCATTTACCATAAAGGAGGATTTGGAGCTTGGTCTCGCTTATTAAAACATAATAAACCAAAATCAATACTGGGGAGGAAATTCCAAGCTGCTGTGCAATGATCAGAGTTAACATTTCACCATATTTATGACTGCTCCATCCTACTGAAGAAAGAGTTATGCATCACCTTGCTCAAGGATTATATTGTGGGGGGAAGCAATAGAAGTTATTTCCCTGTCCTAGGAGAGCAGAAAAATTGCAGCAATGGTATTGGAGAGTCACTCAGGAGAATAAGTGATGCTTTGGCTGAAAGTACAACAGGATGTTATCTGCCAATATTTATTTCTTGTAGGACCAAAAGTTCTTTGCTGCTGCCAAGAAAGGTGGGCAGCAGGTAGAAAAATCAGAGATTATCATTGTTGCCTCTAAGCATAAATCCATCTGAAAGATAAGAACCTGGAACTTGTTGCACAAGTTGAAGTCTATTGCCTTAACTTATGCTTAGCATCAGGCATTTCTCTGATACTTTCCTTTGGCCCTTGAGGCTGCCTTGGTGCAAAAGCTCAATTGTTACAAAGTCCCTCAAATGCCTCAGTTTGATGCAGGAGCTGTCCCTCTCCCAGGCTGGAATTCTGGAGTTTCTCCACTTCATGTCTGGTTCTTGCCAACTGTCCCAGTAAAGAGTTCTGCAGAATGTCTGACAGCCAGAGTTCTCCTTTCCAGATGAAAAATATCCATTTTGTTGAGATACAGGGCCACAGAAATGATATGAGGGCTGGAACCCCTCTGCTGTGAGGGTTGAGGTTGTTCAGTCTGGAGAAGAAGAGACTCCAGGGAGAACTTATTGATGCCTTCCAGACTTAAATGGGATGGTGAGGAAAACAGAGACAGACATTTGAACAGGGCCTGTTGTGAGAGGACAGGGGGTGATGGTTTGAAATTAAAACAGGGAGATTCAGGCTGGAGAGAAAGGAGAAATATTTTGTGATGAGGGTGGTGAAACACCAGCCCAGGTTGCCCAGAGAGATGGGGGATGCGNGATATGAGGGCTGGAACCCCTCTGCTGTGAGGGTTGAGGTTGTTCAGTCTGGAGAAGAAGAGACTCCAGGGAGAACTTATTGATGCCTTCCAGACTTAAATGGGATGGTGAGGAAAACAGAGACAGACATTTGAACAGGGCCTGTTGTGAGAGGACAGGGGGTGATGGTTTGAAATTAAAACAGGGAGATTCAGGCTGGAGAGAAAGGAGAAATATTTTGTGATGAGGGTGGTGAAACACCAGCCCAGGTTGCCCAGAGAGATGGGGGATGCGCCATCCCTGGAGCCATTCCAGGTCAGGTTGTTTGGTGCTCTGAGCAGCCTGCTCTAGTTTGGGATGTCCCTGCTCAGTCCAGGGAGGTTGGACTGGATGAGCTTTACAGGTCCCTTCACACTCAAACCATACTAAGATTTTATGAGATCTCCTTTGTATTGAAGGGTGTCAGGGTCACCCAGCTACAGGCCATCAGCCACCTTTGGAAACTGTTCTCTCCTGCATAAAATAATTAAAGTGTTTGTTTGTTTGTTTGTTTTGTTTTGAGAGCAGTGGAAGCAGATAATGCTTTAAATATTTTTTCTAGAGATGATACTTTGTGAGGAATATGTGGGGTTCCTCTGCTCTAGGGGTCCCAGTGGCCTCACAAAAGCATCTGTTGGATGTTGCAAGCTCCATTCCATGAGGTCATTTGGCTTTGTTGGCAATGAGAGGTTAATTCCACCCTGAGCATTACACTGCACTCCACTGCTAGCAAGATAAAGGCAGCTTCAGCTCTCCTGAGATTTGCATAGCTGTTAACAGCTCCTGTGAACAGACTTTGTCTGTAGAACACAGAAGCAGGGCTGATAATTGAATCTCTGGGACAGACGCTGCATTAAAACATCTCCACTGATGTGCTGGAGCTCCCAGACACAATCAAGAGCAGAACAAGCAAGATTTCAACTGTTTTTAATCTAATTTCTGTAGCTACAGGTACAGCCTGGTGGAAAGCAAACCTCGGTGGTTCTATTCCAGTGCTGCTGATGCTCTTTGGAGCTGTAAAGCACTGCCTGAGTTTCTGTACATCCATGGATTTGGATGCTGACCATGGACAGGTTCTGGCTTCTATTTCAAGCCTTCGCACAGGTTGTTATACTGAAAACGTGAGCACCTGGGGTGTGCCTCTAGCAAGAAGGAAAGAGCTTGGCTTAAGCAGGTGTGCTGGCTCCTAACTCAGGCAGGTTAAACCATACCATGGATGCCAGGTTAAACCATACTATGGATCTTGCTTCTCTAGAGCCTCCCTCTCTACTTGGAAAGGGCAGATGCCTGGAGAAGGGAGTTGAGTGTTTGCAGGCTTTCCTTCATGGTGTAAATGCAACAACTGCTCACAGAGCTGCTTAACAGCCAAGTGATTTAAGGTATCCCAGCAATCCCGTTTGTAGATCCTTGTGGATTCCTTTTGGGAGTTCCAGTGCCTTTTAGCTGTGGCTGGACACTGTGGCCTCCTTGACAGCAGAGACAGAACCCTGTGTGCAAAGAGTATTGAAGGACAGCAGCATTGCATTCAGAGATGGTTGGACACAACTGAATTGTTGAGAATCCTTAGCAGCTTTAAAGAGTTGACATCATGATTCAAAGGGATGAATAAATGTGTGCTGATGTATGTCTGTGGCAGAGGGGTGCAGGGCACACACATGACCTGCTTAGGTCACCTTTGCAGCATGAGCTGAACACAGTGGTCAAAACTGGTGGGGGTGACTTTCTGGGAAGGTGAAAGGAAAAAAAACAGTTGAGTGAGAGTGGCATGGGGCAGAGAATACCTCAGCATCCAGAGAAGGCCAATGAAGCTCGTGAGGGGCCTGGAACACAAGCCCTATGAGGAGAGGTTGAGGGAGCTGGGGTTGTTTAGCCTGGAGAAGAGGAGGCTCAGGGCAGACCTCATTGCTGTCTACAACTACCTGAAGGGAGGTTGTAGCCAGGTGGGGGTTGGGCTCTTCTCCCAGGCAAGCAGCAGCAGAAGGAGGGGACACAGTCTCAAGGTGTGCCAGGGGAGGCATAGGCTGGATGTTAGGAGGAAGTTCTTCACAGAGAGGGTGATTGCCCATTGGGATGTGCTGCCTAGGGGGGTGGTGGAGTTGCCATCCCTGGAGATGTTCAAGAGAAGCCTGGTTGAGGCACTTAGTGCCATGCTCTGGTTGATTGCTTAGGACCGGGTGATAGGTTGGACTGGATGATCTTGGAGGTCTCTTCCAACCTGGTTGATTCTCTGATTCTATGATCTAACTGCACAGCCTTGTCATCCACTAACTCCTTGGATTAGCCTTTCTGACTGTGCCTTCTTAAAGCCTCTCTTGTCACAGACACCTTTTAAAACATGACTTCAGCTGATGATCTGAGGAGTCCTAAAGGAGACTGTTAGTTACTGTAAAGTGATTAATTTGCATCCACTCTCGTGTGACTTTGGGGTTTGCCACTGTGCCTTCCCTGCTGGCAGCGCTGCAAACATGCTCCTCCTCAGCTGTTTCATGTAGCACAAGTCTTCTCCCTAAAATCCAATGTCATCCTCGACTGCTGATCTGTAGGATCCTGCAATAACCTCTTTATGGTAATGCATCTCTTGAACTGACCATTCAAGGCTGGAGGAGCTGCAGAGTGCTCCTGATTAACTTCTCTGAGACACTGTTTATTCCATTTGTCTTTTTGCTACTCTTATTTTTCAGTATCCCCACAGCATCTGTTTGTTCTCATCCTTTCTTCTCCTCCCCTGCTAATTATAGATAGGGGAAATAAAAATCTAACCTTGCTGGAAATTCATTAATATTAAAATATTCCCTAGATAAACCCTGTAAATCTCTAAGCTGTGCAGTTTGTCAGTGCCTTACTCAGGAATTCACCTTAGGAGTGAGTGCAGATCTGCAGTACAAATTACCAGCCACTTCCTGCATATTTAAATTTACTTTTCAACTTTGAAACCTGAACCAAATTCCTGTTTTCATGCTGAGAACTGGCAGGGATGAATTGTTCCAGGCTGAAGGCAAAATGAACAGATAACTTTTAAGAAATGCTAATGTGAATGTGTCCTTTTGACAAGAATTCAGTTATTTGCTGCTGCTCATGTAGTCATTATTAAGTATACATGGAAGGCTGCACGAAGGCAGTGGGTAGAGAGGCTGCAACAGGTTGCCCAGGGAGACAGCTGGGGCCCCACCACTGGAGATATTCAAGGTGAGGCTCAGCAGGGCTGTGGCCAACCTGATTTAGTTAAGAATGTCCCTGCTGAGTGCAGAGAGGTTGGCCTGGAAGACTTTGGAGGTCCCTTCCAACCAAAACCATTCTATGGTTCTAGGGTTGGTGTTCTAAAAGATAGGAATTAGACAGTGACTCCTGGGATGCTGCAAGATGATTTCTTTGGGCTTTTTTGGGCAGTGCAAGATGGATGTTCGACCCTTTGCAATAGGTCAGTCAGCTTTTGCTTCTGATTGAAAAATACAACTTTAATAAGAAAAAAAAAATACAAGCAGAATTACCCAAGTGAAATGACACCCTGAATTATTTAGGCTTGCACAGGAGATGGAAGCTGCTGAGGACTTTCCAGGTTAGAGATAATGCTTTGTGATCAATAAATGAATGTTATCCTGCCCAAGAACAAATATATTTGGCATGCATTATTAAAAAGGCATAAACCAGTCTGATTTCGTTATTGATGCAAGGTGATGCCATAGCTCTGCATAGAGCTGAGGAGGTCATACAGGAGCAAGTCAGCATTTGGAGCCATGGTTTGTGTTTTGTGATTGTTTTGAAGGACTGTAGAAGACCATGCTGGTATCTGCACCTTCAATTCTACCTCAGTTAAGTCCTCCTTGTTCTCCAGAGAGAAATGTGGAATTGGAGGGGTACTCAACAGCTCTGAAAATTCAGAGTGCCTGGGGAGACCCTTCCCAGCAACCATGCCTAAAAACACTGCTTCCACTGACATGGAAAAGGAGAGGAGTCATAGAGTATGGTCACAGAGTCTTCTAGGCTGGACCCTTAAGATCATTGAGTCCAACCTTTAACCCAACACTACCAAATGCCTGCTCAACCATGCCCTAAGCACCACATCTCCTTGGCTCTTAAATCCCTCCAGGGATGGGGACTCCACCAGGGTCCTGGGCAGGCTGGGCCTCCCTGGCCTCCCTTTCAGGGAGGAAATTTGTTTCTATGATTCTGTAATTTTGTGAGCTACTTTTTAAGAATAAAATAAAGTAGTCTGGAGACTGAGTCCCTGGAAAGCTGTCTCTGGTCATCCATCTCTCCACACACCTATCTCTGTGTACAGTTCCATAGGCTTGGTGTGAGAATGCTGCAGGGCATTATTCTAGGAGCCTCAATGACATGGAAGATCAACCTTTGTGTAAGCACACTGCTGACTTTCTCTGAATGCTGCTCCTTTCTGCTCTTTCCTGCAGCTCTTGGGATGCCTACCTTTAATTGCCTGATTTTAACAATTCCTGCTGGCACCAAAGCCTCATAAACACTGGCAAAAAATCCCCCCTAGGCTCCATTGTTCTGAGATAAAGAGACAAAAGCAGACAGAGAGAGGTGATTTGCTCTGGTGAGACCTCACCTGCAGTGCTGTGTCCAGCTCCTCGATGTAGGAAGGAAAGGGATCTGATGGGGAGGGTCCAGAGGAGGCCACGAAAGTGATCAGGGGGTTGGAGCAGCTCTGCTATGAGGCCAGGCTGAGGGAGCTGGGGATGTTCAGCATGGAGAAGAGAAGGCTCCAGGGAGAACTAATAGCAGCCTGCCAGGACCTGAAGGGGGCTACAAGAAGGCTGCAGAGAGACTATTCACAAAGGCCTGCAGGGACAGGACCAGGGACAATGGCTTCAAACTAGAGCAGAGCAGATTGAGATTGGATGTGGGGAACAAGTTCCTCACCATGAGGGTGGTGGAACACTGGAACAGGTTGCCCAGGGAGGTGGTTAAGGACCCATCCCAGAAGGTGTTGCAAAGTGATGCTTGACAGGGCTCTGGGCAACCTGATGTAGTTGAGGATGTCCCTGCTGACTGCAGGGGGGTTGATGGGGTGACCTTTGGAGGTCCCTCCCAACCCAGACCATTCTATGATTCTATGAAATCTCTCTGCATAAGCTAAACCTCCCCCAAATTCTGTGTGAAGTGATTGCTCTGCCCTGTACTTGCTTGGTTTCTGCAATGACTTTCTGTGGTGATCAGAACCGCAGATCCTTTCCTGATGAGCTTTCAGCAGCATCTTCCCCACTGCCAGGGTAGCCTGCCTGTGATTTATATTCCATTCCCTGCTTTCCCCTGTTCTGTTCCTCACAATTGGACAGATGGTTTTATTCTTTGCAGTCACCACAAGATCTCCCCCATGAATTTTGTATTCAACAAGTTCCATGGTGATGCTTGGTACCCAGATTATGGCCTTCCTAATGCCAACACTGTGCTGTCTGGATCCACCAGGAAAGACAAGCTGCTCACTCACTGTGGCTGGTGGTTCTGTGGTGCTCCCTTGGGCTCTGGAAAGGGAACACTTCTCTGCTTCATATCCACACCAGATAATTCCCACATGATGACCCCACAGCTTTCCTGTAGATGCTTGTTTTCTCTCCAACAGTTTGCTGTTAGCCAGCACCTCTGTCCTTGCCTTAATGAGGGAAATTATTATTTCTCTGCTTTGTACTTGCGTAGCATCTCAGCTTTTGCGTCAGTGCAAATAGGACTCATCTGATGGCCCACCACATTTTTTCCTTTTCAATACTGAAACAGATGTCAGTGGTCAGGGCTGGGCTGGCCACTAGGCAAGTGACAAACGACCTCTATGAAGACCTCTGCTTTCCCTAAAGGAAAGAAACTAACCCAGCTGGGATGGAAAGAAGAACAATGCCAGGGGATAGAGACACAGAGACAAAAAGCACCATGGAACCCAAGCCCTGAGGGCAAGGATGGCACCACTGGCACCGCTGCTGCTGGGGGCAGGCACTGGGCAAGTCCCAACCTGGACTCAGCAGCAGATGGGAACTGGATTCAGGAGCTGGATTGTGGAGCTGGATTGAGGAAGACAGGGATGGGGCTGGAAGGGAAGAAGGGACAGAGTCCTGCTGGGACAGCAGGCAGGGAAGAAGAGGCTTGAGCCTGGGGATCCCTCAGCTTGCTGCTGAAGATGCCCTCCATGGGCTGCAATCCCTTGGTGGGCACTTGAGGCTCACCTGTGCTGTCTGCTCCTCCCCACAGCTGCCCCTTCTGCCTTCCTGCCCCCCAAGGTGGGGCAGAGCTGTGGAAGTGCCCTTGGTGTGCAGAGCAGCAAGTGTGAGGCAGAGGCTTTGTGCCCCCCAGGCCTTGGCAGGACCTCTGCCCATCAGCTTCTGCCTGCTAGCAGCAGCCCCTGGCTGTGCCAAGCTGCCCTGAGCTTCAGCAAGAGCCTGAGTGAGCAGAGCTTGAGCTGGGCACTCACAGCCCCCAGCAGAATTGGTTCATTTCTACAACAAACCAGGACAGTGAACTAGAGAAAATTCTTCTCTTCTGTTTTCCAGCAGTAAATCTCTGCTCGTGGTGTGGTTCTCCCTTTCCGTTCCCTCTCTCTCTCTCTGGGGTTCCTCTGAGGCTCCCAATCCTGTTAGAGCACCGCCAGCACTGAAGCAGGAGAAGGGTTTTAGTTGAGTGGTGCAGGTGGAGGCTGTGTTACAACACTGCCCTGAGTCAAGCTGCACTTTAGAGATGAGAAGAGGGATGAGAAGGACACGTGGTGAAAATGTGCTTTCCTTACACCTCAGCTGCAGAACATTCCGAGCCTGGGCAAAATCCACTCTGTCTGGGGCTCGGGTACAGGGCTGATTCTGCAGCAGTGCTGACCCCCTTCTGAGGCTGGAGAGCAGATCTGTCAGACAAACACAGCTACAAATGGCTCATTTGCTCCTCTAAATGCTCTGAACATTCTTCATCAGGAGCCTTTATGAGTCCTCAGCTCCTCCAAAATAAATTTCATCTACATCTGCTTAGCAACACTGCCTCATTCCATTCACTGTTGTCTTCTGCATGGAGAGCAAATGTTTCATGCGTGAGAAATAAGGATCCACCACTCACCTTGTCTTCTAAGATTCCCAGAGAGGTGGTAAATGCCCCATGCCTGGAAATATTCCCACGTCAGGTTGGATGGGGCTCTGAGCAACCCACTGTAGTTGAAGATGTCCTTGCTCACTGCAGGCAGGTTGGAGTAGATGACCTTCAGAAGTCTGTGTCAATCCAAACCATGCTGTGACTCTAGAAAAGTCCTTTATAAAGGAAGCCTGCAGAGGGACTTTTCCTGAACGTGTACAGAGACAGGCCAAGGGGGAATGGTTTGAAGCTGAAGCAGAGCAGGCTTAGACTGGAGCTGTTCTTCAGTAGGAGGATGGTGAGGAAGAAGTTCTTCAGTAGGATGGTGGTGAGACTCTGGAACAGGCTGTCCAGGAAGGCTGTGGCTGCCTCCTGCCTGGGCTATACGAGGCTTTGAGCAGCCAAGTCTAGTTGAGAGGTGTCCCTACCTGTGGCAGGGAGGTTGGAGCAGATGAGCTCTGAGCTCCCTTCCAAACTGAGGCTGGGTGTCTGCAGGAAATGAGTCACTGTTGTGTTTTATCTTTAGTTCAGAGTAGATGATCTCTGAGGTCCCTTCTAACCCGAGCCAGTGTGTTCTTCTCTGAAACAAAGGCCACAGATTGATCTGTTGGACTGGGTGATCTTGGAGGCCTTTTCCAACTGTGATGATGCAATATGCAATTTAGAGATTAGTAATGAATGAGAAAGGTGTAGGGTTAACTGCCAGGGCCACTATCAGCAGAAATGATCAGAGAGGCAGATCTCACAGTTTCTTTCTCTGCATGTTTAATTCTTGTGCTGAGGACCTCCATCTCCTCAATCTGACAGACTGGGAAGTCTCTTTGCAATGAGGATTTGCAAGGCCCTGAATGCACTGTTGTCAGAGTGCTACCCTCAAACTGCTGTTCTTCATCAACAGAAAAGTCCAGTCTCACCAAGCCTTGCTTCTTCAGCCAAGATCATGGAGCAATTGCAGTCACCTTGGGACTGATTTGATAAATCCACTCTTCCAACTAGTAACCCTGATACGGCTTTTAAAACACTGCAAGAATCCTAATCCATATAAATCAGAGGAGATCAATGCCTTTTCCTGAGCACTTCAGCAGCCCTTCCTGGAGAGTTTGCAGTCATCAGCAGCAAGGCGAGTGCTGGGAAGTGGGAAAGAAAGACTAAAAGGCAAGGTAAAGGATTGGGTGAAGGAAGACCAAGTTGCCTCTTTGGGTTTTGTGTGATATGAGCTCATAGACAAACTTATTTTCAGTGAAATAAAGCCCTGAAACTGCTCTTGCTTCAGGACACTGGAGCTGGCACTTCTGTCCTGCTCTGACCAGGCTTGGTAAGGTTCATGAGCAGTAGGTGATGGAACAAGTGAGTAGAACTGCTAAGCACAGAATCATAGAATTGTTTGGGTTGGAAAGTGTGATGTTTTGAAACTGTCTCTTTAATGTTTCTTCCCAAAGTTCAAGCAGAGAAAGCAAAAGAGTGTAAATAAGTCACTATCGGGTGTAAGAAAGCAAAATAATGATTGTTCTGAACACTTCCATTGGGGAGAGAGAAATGTCTCAAAACAAAGCTTGGAGCAGTCTGCAGTCGGAGTGGGGAGTTCGCTTCCTTGCTGGGCTGTCTGGCTGCTGCTTCTTCTCTTCTGGCTGAAGATAACACACTGACCTTGGCAAGCTAAGCTAACATCCTCTTTGCTTTTAGCTAACTCTGCTTTCTGCCAGGGGAGCCTGGGGAGAAGGCCCATTGGGGGACCCCCCGCCCCTTTGTGGGGAAGCAAAGGGAGCTTGGTTGTGCTTTTCTGTTGATTGTATATATTTGTAAATGTTGTGAATTTTGTATATTTGTACATATTCATTACATTTCATCATAGATTGTAGATTTGCTTGTAAATAGAGCTCTCATTTGCTTTCCAGACTGAGCTAGGCAGTCTGGAAAGCACCCATGGGGGGTGGATCTTTGAAAAACTGGGAGAGAAAGGATCTTAAAGATCATTCAGTTCTGACCCCCTGCCATAGGCAGGGTCACCTCCCACTAGAGTAGTTTGTTCAAGACCTCATCCAACTTTTTGACAATCCCTTGTCAAAAGTCCCTGGCCTTGTAGGCCTCCTTCAGGTACTGGAAGGCCACTCATGAAGTGATCCTTAGGATCCCTTCAGATATTGAAAAGCAGCTCTGAAGTCTTCCCAGAGACCTCTCTTCTCCAGGCTGAGCAACCTGTTGATGACAGCAGGCTTCTGTGGTTTAACTGTCCATAGAATCATAGAATTGTCAGGGTTGGAAGGGACCTCGAGGATCAGACAGTTCCAACCCCCCGCCATGGGCAGGGACACCTCACACCAGAGCAGGTTGCTCACAGCCACATCCAGCCTGGCTGCAAAAACCTCCAGGGTTTTCCCCCTCTGTGCTGTGCTCCCAGTCACTCGTTGTGTTGTCTCTAAAGCTGGGTTGTGTCATGAAGACTTCTGAACAAGTGCTGATATAGCAGCTTGCAGAGAGCTGTAGCAGGTGATGTCTCCATAATGCTGCTTGAGGTACATTTTAGCTGGCATTGCTTGGTTTTGGTTTTCCTTTGTTTTCCTCTGCTGGGTGAATGTTCTGTAAAATATTTCTGGCCTGCTCTGTTCTTAGCTCCAGAATGTGGTCCCAGGTCTTCATCTGTAATTGAGGCATCCAGAGAAGTTGTGTCCCTCAGTGGGTGTCCCTGCCTTCTAATCTCATGGGTCTGGCTTTTTATCTGAGCCCCACAATTAGATTGCTTTTTGAATGGAGTCCAAGCCTTCTGTGCTGCACTTCAGTTTCCAGTAAGCCTACAGTTTTGATTCATGGAGGCCACAGCTCTCAAATTTGGCACAAGACAATTTTCCATGGCAGTAAACAAAATGAAAACCCAGAAATCAAAAAGACTTTTATAGGGAGAGGTTGCTGCCCCTTGAGCTCTTTTTATGTCTTTTCTATTTTCAAGCCATTTGCAGAGCTCAGCTTCCCTGTTGCATTGAACTACAGCCCAGTTTCATTTGAGTACAGAAGCTACCTCTTCACTCATTCAACCATGAAACTATTGCAGTTACAAATGGGTTTTTCTATAAACACCATCCCATGTAGCCAGCTCTGCCTCACATCAAAACTATCTGCTCAAAAGCAGCCCTTGCAATGCTGCCTAACCCTTTGTTTCTTCTTTGCTGTCAGAAGTTCTTCTGATGATGAAGTGTCTCAATAAGAAATCCTTCTCAATCCTCACATCTTATACATCCTTAGAAGTCCTTCTCTATCCTCACATCTTGCACATCTTTATATTTCTTTTTTTCCCCCCAGTGCATACAGTTTGCAACTGCAGCTGCCTCTGATGTCTGTTTTCATACAAATAATCACTGCTTCAGCCTGAAAGTGTTTCACAGGAACATCCATGCTCTGTCCAAACAACCCTTCCCTTCCTTCCCATCCAACCTCTCCATCTGTTCTCTTCACTCCTTTTGATGGCTGCTTATATATCCTGCTTCCTCCAGGAACATGCCATGTTTCCCCTTGCAGAGTTTCAGTAGCTTTTCACAGCTCCTTTCTGCCTGAACCACTTTGGGTTTGTCAGCCTTTTCATTCTTTATCTTCTTTCTCTTTTCCTTGGAAGCTGGGCAAACAACATGGTTTGTTATTCTTTTTTTTTTTTTTTTCAGATCATAGAACTGTAGAATGGATTAGGTTGTAAAGGATCTTTCAAGCTCATCTAGTTGAACCTCCCTGCAGCCCTGCAGCCAGCAGGGACTTCTGCAACTTGGAAAGGTTGCTCAGAGCCCAGACAACCTGACCTGGAGTGGGTGCAGGGTTAGAGCTTCTACCACCTCTCTGGGCAACCTGGACCAGGATTTCACCATACTTAGTGCAAAAAAAAAATCTTCCTTCTCCCTGGTCTGAATCTCCCTAGTTCAAACCATCACTCCTTGCCCTGCTCAGAAGTCTGTCCCCAGCCTATCTTATCAATCTCTTTAAGGTCTGGAAGGCTGCTATTGAGGTCTCTCTGGAGCCTTCTCTTTTCCAGGCTGAACAATCTCACAGCAGAGGGCTTCCAGCCTTCCTATCATTGCTGTGGCCTCCTCCAGACCTGCTCCAACAGGTTAATGTCTTTCTTATGCTGAGGGTTCTGGAACTGTGTGCAGTACTCCAGTGAGGGCTCAGCAGAGGGGAGCAGGGGGCAGAATCCCCTCCCTTGTCTGTTTGCTCACTCCGTCAGGGACGCAGCCCAGTGTGCAGTTGACCTTCTGGGCTGCAAGCACACTGCTGGCTCCTGAGAAACACAATAATCCAGGTGGTTCCCAACCTGACAGCCTGTGACTATGGAGGTGCCTTCTCTCCAGCTGCAGATCATGGCTCAGTGTCCAGGCAGTGATGCTTAGCTGTGAGACTGAGTGGCAATGGCAGTTAGCTAAACTTTCCTTCTAAGCTAACAGGAAGGGTGAGCAGCATGTGACAGTGAGGGCTGAGCTTCACTTTGCATTTTGTTTCCTGGCTTCATGGTGTTAAATCAAACAATGCCACCATGGAAAACACAGGCAAGGAGCAAGGAAGCAGAAAGGCTACAGCGGCAGAGAGGAGGGCAGAAGGGAGCAGGGTAATGCACAGAGACTTCACTCTGCTCCCACCAGATGAAGCTGGTGGTTTAAGCTTTCCTAGTCTGAGACAAGCATCAAAGAGTTAATAAACCATTAAAAGCCCTTAAGCCTGGCAGGCGAAACAGAGATGAACGAATGGGCAGCAACAGGCTGTAGGAGCTGTAGGAGCTGAGTGAGGAACATGCTGCTCTCAACACAGCAGTGAGGCAAAGCCTTTGAACAAAACTCATCAAGACTCTCTTGCAAGGAAACATTAATGTCCAGGTCAGAAAAGCAAAAAACCCTTGCTCTTGTCTTGTGCAGGAATCACTGTGGGCTGCCAGGAGGAGAGGACATCTGGGGGGCTGCTGCATTTGGTGGTGCAGAGCTAAGGAGCTGCAGACAAGGGTAGTAGATTTAAGGATAACAAACCCAGTGCTCCCAGTGACCCCCACGGGGCACATGGGCCATGCCTGGAGGAAAAGCTGAAGATGGCTGTGGCAGGCAGGGTGCTGGCTTGTCCCTTGCAGCTCACCTCATGACACAAAACACAAGACACCACCAGAAAACACAAGACAAAAGAAATAGACACAAGACACAAGAGACAGACACAAGACACAAGAAACCACCACAAAACACAAGAAACACACAAGACACAAGAAACAGACACAAGACACAAGAAACACAAGGCACGAGAAACAGACACAAGACACAAGACACAAGAAAAAGCAGACACAACAAACAAGAAAAATCTGAAGCTGAATAATCTGATGCAGTTTTGACAGGGTGAAAGCATTTCCTCTTTGCAAATGTTCTAAGTAGGTCTCTTGTGACAGGTAACAAGTAATAGAACAGGAGGAAACAGCCTCATGCTGCCCCCCCCCAGGAGGTTTAGGTTGGACATTAGGAAGAATTCCTTTGCCAAAAGGGTTGTTGTGGTGGGTTCAAACTCTAACAGTTGTCAAGCCCTGGAGCAGGCAGTGGTAGAGGGAATTAAAAGATGTCAATGTGGTTCTGAGGGCCATGGTTTAGTGGTGACCTGGCAGTGCTGGGATAATGGTTGGACTTGATGATCTTTGATGGTTGTTTCTAACAGGCTTAATACTTGTGCTTCTTTGATGGAAACCTGATGGTCTGTACAGAAGAGCCTGGCAATGAAGCTGAGACACAGAGCAAGGTGTCCAGCTTCACATCTCAGAGCAAGTTTAGCTTGAATATTAGCAAAAAATTCTTCCTGAAAAGGGTTCTCCAATCTTGGAACAGGCTGCTCAGGGAAGTGGTGGAGTCTCCAGGCCATGTAGGTGTGGTGCTGAGGGACATGATTTAGCAGTGGACTAGGCTGGACTTGATGATCTCAAAGGTCTCTTTCAACAAAACAATTCTGTGGTTCTATGATCTCAGAGGTCTCCTCCAACCAAACAATTCTATGATCTTGTATCACACAGAAAATCTCTACAGTCTTGAAGACTCCGTATCCTCTAGCAGATGTACACAGCCACCCAGCCTGGTGCCATCTGCACATCTACTGAGGGAGCCTCAGTGCCCTCACCCAGATCATTGATGAAGACATTCAAGAGGACAGGCCCCAGTGCTGAGCCCTGGGGGATGCCACGTCATTGTGTCCATGCAGCTCACAGTGCTTGCAAAAGAGCAAGCATGGAGTCTGCCTAGAAATGGGTCTCGGGAGTTTAGTCACCCAGGTGCTGAACCAAGGCTCCAGTTTGTCAAGAGTGAGAACTGGGGAGATTTCCAGGGAAAAAAAAACAAAGCCAAAGCACTGTGAGCTGGAGTCACACTGGGTAAGCAGCCACTCTGGAAGCCATCAGCTTTGCAGTTAATTGACACCAGACTCCCAATGGTATCAGACCAGGAGCATGGGTGCTACAATCATGCAATTTTCTACTTCCCATGCAAAATCTACAGAAAAAGATAAAATACTTCCTGAAAATCGTGGTCTCATCCAAAGAAAAGCTCTGTTTGATACAGATGGAAGAATCAGAGTATCACAGACTGGTTTGGGTGGGAAGGGACCCTCAAAGGTCATCCAGTCCAACCCCCATGAAGCCAGCAGGGACATCTGCAAGCAGAGCAGGCCACCCAGAGCCCAAACAACCTGACCCAGAATGTCCTCCACCACCTCTCAGGCCAACCTGGGCCAGGGTCTCACCACCATCTTCATAACAAACTTCCTCCTTCTCTCCAGTCTAAATGCCCCTCCTTGAGTCCAAACCATCACCCCTTGTCCTGTCACAACAGGCCACACTCAGAAGTCTGTCCCCAGCCCTCCTCTTGGCCCCTTTAGTTCCTGAAAGACCACCAGAAGGTCTCCCTCTACTTCAGTTTTTTTTATCAGTTAGCAGATGAGATGAAAAAAAAAATGATTGTCATGAGGTTGCAAGAGAAAGCCACAGCCCTGATCAATGTTTATCTTGCTGTTTAATTTTGGGATCATCTTTGGCTCTCCAAAGCAGATGGGCTGTAGGCTGGCTGCAAATCAGCCTTACAGTAGCTATCTGTTCATGCACTGGGTACTGCTGGAATGGTCTGGAGGCTGCAGCAGATCCTTCCCAGTTCTGTCATGTCTTTATTATGTTTTCACCTCCCTGTTTTCCATTTCCCTGTGACTTCCTTTGGTTTGCCCAATAACTGACAAGGTGACCCCAGGCTGTTTGTTAAATCTTCCACTGAGGACATTCCCAGCACCACTTCTGTTGCACTGCACAGCATTTCCCTCCTGCCTTTCTTGGAAGCTCTTTCTTGGTTCTCCCTTGTTCCCACTAAGCAGTTGTTGTCATCACCATGCCAGCAAACAGCTGCTAGCCTAAATAAATCAGTTACTTGTCTGCTGTTTCACTGGGCCAGAGGATCACAGACTCATACAGTTATAACATTTGGAAAAGACCTCCAGGCTCATTGGGTCCAACCATTACCCTGACACTTCCAGCTCACCACCAAGCCACATCCTCCAGAGCCACCTCTGCATGCTTCCTGAACACCTCCAAGGATAGTGGTTCCACTACTTCCCTGGGCAGCCTGTTCCAGGACTTAACCACCCTTCACTGAAGAATTTTTTCCCAGTGTCCAGCCTGCTGCAATTTCAGGCTGTTTCCTCTCATCCTGCTGCTTGTCACTTGGGAGAAGACAACAATGTCCACCTCGCTCCAAACTCCTTTCAGGGAGTTGTAGAAAGAATCACAGAATTAACCAGGTTGGAAAAATCCTTTGAGATCATCCAGTCCAACCTATCACCCAACACCATCAAATCAACTAAAACATGGCACCAAGGGCCTCATCCTGTCTCTTTTTAAACACTTCCAGGGCACCTCCCTGGGCAGTACATTCCCGTTGCCAATCTCTGTCTGTGAAGAAAGTTCTCCCTTCAGCCTCCCTTTCTAAAAGATGCTCCTCACCAGACCTATTTGCTAGACCCTTCTCCAGCTTCATTGCCTTTCCCTGGACATGCTTCAGTCCCTCAATGTCCTTCTTGTAGTGAGGGGTCCAAAACTGAACCCAGGATTCATGGTGCAGCCTCACCAGTGCCCAGTACAGAGGACAATCCCTACCCTGCTCCTGCTGGCCTCACCATTGCTGATCCAGACCAGGATGCTGGTGGCCTTCTTGGCCAGCTGGGCACACCCTGGCTCATCTTCAGCCTGCTGGGTCTTTTCTGCCAGGCAGCTTTCCAACCACTTTGCCCAAAGGTTGTTATATTGCAGGGGGTTGTGGTGACCCATATGCAGGAAGACAGCACCAGCACAGCACAGGACACACAAATCTTAAGGTGCAGCTAAAACTGTTCCCTAATACTACCTATTCCTAATACTTTTTATAACCTCCCAGGCTAGAAAAAAGACAAGGGGAAAGGAAGGTGTGAGATGCAGATGGATTAGATAAATAACGTGGGATAGACCAGGTCTGTGAGCTGGACAAAATTTGCTATCTTCTGATCTCACCAGGAGCTCCTGGGTCGAGGACCAGACATAAAAACTTTGATCAGAGAAGGAAGAACTGTCTCCAGCAGGCAGGATGCAATCCTCAGGTTGTGTTTGACTTCCTCATTTTGCTTTTTTGTTTCCCTTGTGCCTTTGGGTCAGCTTTGAACTTGGTGGTAAAGGCTCTGCTTGCCTATTTTGGGCTTTCTGAAGTTGCACAGTAATGCTTCTCTAGTGTGTCAACAGAGTCACCAGTTTTTGAAAGTAGGTCTCCATTTGATATTTTTAGGAAGGGCTCCAAATGTGCAGCAGAACTGTTAGAATGTGTCAGGGAAGAGAGAGGAAGCTCGAGTTCAGACCTGAAATTGTCAGCTTTGAAATTTGTCTCAGTTAAAGGAAAATCTTCCTTTGATTATTGTGTGCTTGCCTTGTGTGTGTTGCAGCATCAGGAAAGGAGTCCCTTGGCTGGCAGTAATTGCACCTAAATGGGGAAAAATCTCAGGATCCTAGAATGGCTCAGGTTGGAAGGGACCTCAGAGCTCATCTGCTCCAACCTCCCCACCATGCCCAGGGACACCTCTCAGCCAGACTCAGCTGCTCAAGGCCTCACCAAACCTTGAACACCCCCAGCAAGGAGGCAGCCACAGCCTCCCTGGGCAGCCTGTGCCAGACTCTCACCACCCTCCTGCTCAACAACTTCTTCCTCAGCTCCACTCTAACCCTGCTCTGCCTCAACTTCAAACCATTGCCCCTTGGCCTGTCTCTAGACCCCCTCAGCAGAAGTCCCTCTGCAGCCTTCCTGCAGGGTCCCTTCAGGTCCTGGCAGGCAGCTCTGAGGTCTCCCTGGAGCCTTCTCCTCTTCTGCAGGCTGCACACCCCCAGCTCCCTCAGCCTGTGCTCACAGCAGAGCTGCTCCAGCCCTTGTTCTTGTAAACCCAACTACGACGTTTTGGTAAATATGACTAAGAAGCAGGCATAAAATTGAATCCTTTGGGGTGAGAAGTCACAGCTCTGAGGGCAGCTGTGAAGCAGGAAGCTCTCTAGTTCTCCATCTAGCTAATAGCAATCAGCCCTTTGCAGGTAGATAGGAACTAGGGGCAGGTGGGGAGGGGAGGGGTGACAAAAGAAAACATGCTCAGGCCCTCTGAAAATGGGGTCAAGATGCTGCAGCTGAGTTGTTTGCCATTGTAATCGCTGAATGATATTTAGAAGCAGAGCCTTTGGTTGTTTTACTCATTTAGTTTTGTCTTCTCTTTAACTTTTATTTTGCTTTCTCTGAGGGGAAATAGTCTGGTTTCTGCCTAACAGAGAGCCTCATGCTGGCATTCCTCCCTTTCCCCAGTCTTTACCTGCCTTTAGTTGCTCATGCACTGAGCCAATCTGCAGGAGAATTAATATATTAGATATGCCAAGCCAACTCATTTTTCTCCTGTCACTTTTGCCATGATTAATGATAGCAAAAGTGTGTTTAAGTCTGTTCCAAGTGACACTTCTGCTATTGCTCAGTGCTTGGTTTTTTTTGGAGTCTGTTATCATTAACTAAAAATAAATCCAAGTTAAACTGCAAAGGCAGATAAAACCATTTCCTTCTCGTCTGTTTATTCTGGCTTTGTCCTTTTGGAGTGACTGCATTTAGGCCTTCTCAGATTTTGACCATTTCTAGCAACTGTGAAGATTATGCAACTCAGCAGCATTTAACCTGCCTGTGCTTTACCAATAGGAGATGATATATTGAGAATTTCCTTAAGTGGACACTGTCCAACTCCTAATTGTTATTGTACTAAAAAAAGTCTAGGCCCTGAGGTGACCAGGGAATGAAAATCTGTCTTCTACCTAATAAATCAGCTTTGAAGAGAATCAAGCCCAAAACCTAGTAGGATTTTTTTTGCTGCAATATGCTGCCCTGTATGACCCTACAAAAAAACATCCAGGAAACCATCAAGTACAGAAATGCTTCCAACCAGGCTCCTCATAAAGCAGAGAAAAGAGTCAAGGGGCAGGTGAGATGGAAAAGGGCTGTTGATAGGTTTGCAAAGAAGGTTTGGAGGCAAAGAAGGGCTCCTCTGGGTCCCTGTGAGCTGTTGGGTGCTTTTGAGATCCTTAACAGGACCCTCTTGGGGTATTTTGAGATCCTTAAGAGCATCCTCTGTGGTCTTTTTTGACTCTTCAGACTATCCTCTTGGGCTCTTCCAAGATCCTTAAGAGGATCCTCTTAAGATGTTAACAAATCAGAGTGCCATGAAGATTGTCGTGGATTTTTCTCTTCTCTCTCTCAGGAAGCTGAAACGATTTTTGATTGTATTCCTGCCAGCAGGTGGGGGTAGAAATTCCCACCAGTGATCAGCAAGAGCATGAGAATTCCCAGTGTTTATCTAGACAGCACTGGAAAGCCTGGAAAGAAGTGCTCAGTGGGTGTCTGCTTTCGGTGCTCAAGCCCATAGTAAATTGACAGATACTATCTTTAGTGAATATTTACAACCCATCATGAGTCTCTCCTGGCTTTAAGTCACTGCAAAGCAAGACTACCTCTTACTAAAGCCTATTATTTCCTAAGCAACCTGCCCATCAAGCAGCTAGAGAGAGGGGAGCAAAGCAAGATGCATTATTAATGCAGGTTGGTAATACTGCGTGGAAGCTGCTCAGCCACTGTCAGAGCTGCTCAGCCACCAACAGGCCAAAAGAAAACCTGAATTATTAATGGCTATTATTAATTCTGCCCAAAATCCCTTAAAGGGAAATGAAAGGTTTGCCTTTGAAGAGATTTGAGAGTGGTGAAACCAGCCTATGCACAGCAGCTGTCTCCAGCATACTAAAAGGACATAAATAATGGAGGAGTTATGGAGCCTCACTCCACAAGCCAAGCAAAGTGTGCATGGTTAATGTACAGTGGGTGTGCTGGATGGAATCCCAGGGAAGATCACTGTAGGAGCTGGAGGGGCACTGTGCTTTGCAGACTTGGTTGAGTAATCAGTGGCCAGAATGAAATCATAGAGCACAGATGTGCTTTATCTGGCTGGCCAGCCTGCCTGGGAGGATTTCGAAGTCCTGATTGAAGACTGATTGGGCTCAGTGGAAGTTGCTGCTTGTGTGGTTAGTGATGAAGGGTCAGAAATGGAATGTGGTGCATCCAGTTGTCCCCACACCGGACACTGCCCATGGGGTTGGGGATGTACATTGGTGGAAGAGGAAAGAAGGGGAAGAAAAACAGTGCAAGTTGGCAAACACTCAGATTTCCTGTCCAGCTGATGCAGAACTCTGCTCTTTGTGCTCTTAAGGGTGGACAGATAAATTTATTTTATTTTAGTTTAGTTTTGGTTTAGTTTAGTTTATTTTATTATTTTATTTTATTTTATTTTATTTCATTTCATTTTATTTGGTTTAGTTTAGTTTTTATTTTATTATTTTATTTTACTGTATTTTATTCTGTTTTTTGCTGTTTGTGCTCTTAAGGATGGACATATATATAATATTATTTTATATTATGTTACATTGTATTATTTCATTATGTCATTGCATTGCATTGCATTTAATTTCATTATTTTTTTAATGATAAGATACATCACTTCACCCTTTATTTTTGCTCAACTTCCATAATTCCTATAGGAAGTGATGTATCAGTTGAACTTCACCCTTCATTATCTTCTGCTTTTGCTCCAAAAAACTTTTCCCTTCTCCCTGAGGTCTGGGGATGTGCCTTTGGCTTTAGTTGGAAAGCAGCAAGAAAGCTCCACATATGTCCTGTTGGAAGTGTAAAGTGCATAGCCCAAGAGCCTCAGCAAAGCTAGAGAAGCTGTAATTTGTGTCACATGTGTAGTCACTTTTTCTGTGGTTTCAGGTCACTGAGCCAATTCCTTAAACCTTGCTCCAGGTACCAGCCCATTTGATAGGATGTGGACACAGGATCAGCTGTACTCTGTAGATCAAGCCTGGCTTATTGGGATGGCTTACCAAATCTGAACATTTTTATTGAATGCTTAGTCTGGACTAGGCACTGGTGAGGCCACGTCTCTTAGACTGGGGTAAATTTTGGCTCCCTCACTCCAAGTAGGGTGTTGAGGTGCCAGAATGGGACCAGACAAAGGCAACAAAGCTGGTGAAGGGTCTGGAGAACAGGGCTGGTGAGAAGTGGCTGAGGGAACAAGGGTCAGGGGAGACCTTCTCATTCTCTACAACTCCTAGAAACCAGGTTGCAAAAAGGAGGAGTTTGGTCTCTTCTTAGTAACAACTGATGGGACAATAGCAAGGAGCATGAGGTTGTACCAGGGGAGTTTTAGTTTGGATATTAGGAAAAATGCTTTCCTTGAAAGGATTGTCAAGTCCTGGAAGAGGCTGCCCAGGGAAGTGGTAGAGTCACCATCCCTGGGGGGATTTAAATGCATGCAGATGTGGTGTTGAGGGGCATGTGGTGACCTGGCAGTGTTGGGTTAATGGTTGGAATAGATGATCTTAGAGGTCTCTTCCAACCAAAATGATCCTATGGTCCAGGTGCATGGCCTAAAACTCCACTGGAAGCGTGTGTGAGTAGTCTGTGTAAAGACTTCATGGTCTGACTTGTGTAGTTACTTGTGCTCAGATGAGATAGGTTCCTAGATGTGGAGTAGGCATCTGCTGTGTCCCTGCAGTTCACATCACTGCCTTTCATAGAGACACTTCGCTGAACACTGTCTTTGCCTGCAAAGTGGTTCTATTGATCTAGTAAAAGGATTATTTTGGGGGTGAGTGTGGTTTTATCCAGCCTTGTGAACTTGTCTGCATAGTCCCAGAGCAGATTATCTACCTTTCTGCATGGTTGTCACCCACACTGCCTGAGTGCTCTCAGCCTTCTTCAGTGCCTTGATTCTCTCAGTCTGGAAAGACCAAGGCATGGGAGAAGTAAATGACTTCTGGAAAGTGTTTGAGGAATTTTTATTGTTGGGAAAGTGCAAAAACAAAGTCCCAATAGGTAAGATTAGTGCTGCTCTGTCTTAGCTGGACCTGTGAAGAAAGGGACAGCAGGACCCAGCAGTGAGTTAGTAGAGAGGGATGGGAGAGGGCATGCAGGGCAGGTACAGCAGCAAGTCCCTTCTGTCACACAGCCAGGGTCTGAGGGCAGATCAGACTCTCTTTAAAAGAGAGCCACACTCAGTCATCAGATCCTTAACTTCATCTTGAATTTGTTTGGCAGGTTTGTTTTGATTACATTATTCCAACCCCAAAAGTATTGTTGTTATTATTATTATTATTATTATTGCTATTATTATCATTGTTATTATAATTATCATCATCATTTATAAATACAGAAGGACTCTCCTTTACCCAGAAGACTAAGTTTCAAAGGACACCCCACCCTTGAGTCTCTCTGCTCCTGTTTTAGCAGACATGAACAACTGCAGAACAGATGGTTCAGCTGGTGATGGAGGGAAAAGGCTCTGGGGATTAAAAAACTCTTGGCTATTTTTATATCATTTCTGCTTTGGCATTTTGCCTGACTTTTGCATCATTGCATATCAGACAAAATGAGGCATTTCTGAATGTTCTCAGCTTTTCAGAACTCCTCCTAATGAAGCTTTTCAGAACTCCTCCTAATGATGCATCATTTGTTTTGTTTAGGAGATGAGACAACCCCACAACTGGAAGTTGACCCAAAGAAAGAAGCAAAGGTAGACCCAAAGAAAGAAGCCAAGGTAGACCCAAAGAAAGAAACCAAGGTAGACCCAAGAAAGAAGCCAAGGTAGACCAAAGAAAGAAGCCAAGGCAAACCAAAGAAAGAAGCAAAGGTGGACCCAAAGAATGAAGCCAGGGTAGACCAAAGGAAGAATCCAAGGTAAACCAAAGAAAGAAGCAAAGGTAGACCTAAAGAAAGGGAGCCTGGTTGGGCCTTTCTGTTGATTGTATATATCTGTAAATGGTGTAAATTTTGTATATTTGTACATATTCATTGCATTTCATCACAAATTGTAGATTTTGCTTGTAAATACACTTTTCATTCGCTTCCAGACTGAGCTAGCCTGGGTATTGTTGGTGTGGGGGGAATTTCAGCTCACACTGACACAGAAGCCAGTGTAGACCAAAGAAGCCAAGGTAGACCCAAAGAAAGAAGCCAAGGTAGACCCAAAGAAAGAAGCCAAAGTAGACCAAAGAAAGAAGCCAATGAGACCCAAAGAAAGAAGCAAAGGTAGATGTGAGAGTCCTTTCTTGTACATGTAAATCAACAAAGATAAAAATCACCTCTGCTCCTCACTGAAGATGCTCTCTGCCTCCCCTCCTCTGGATGACAAGGACCAACCCTGGGACATCCCTCACTCTCCTTCATCTCCTCCAAGCCAAAGCAGCAGCACCCTTCCTTGGACCTCCTCTAGCCTAAGGGGCAGCACCCTTCCTCAGACCTCCTCTAGCTAAAGACAGAAAAAAGCATCTTGGAGGGTGGTAATATAATTCCTCTCCTGCTCTCTCCTCCTCTCTTTCTCCATTCTTCCTCTCTCTCTCTCCCTTTTCTCCCTTCTTCTGTTCCCCTCACTTTGTCCTTTAATAAATATCTTGGGTTTGATATTTGACCTCCTTTGTGCCTTAATTTCACAACACAGGAATGTATAAGAACAAGTCTCTCCTTTTCTGGACTGAGACAGTAGATCAAAGAAAGAAGTGAAGGTGGTCCAAAGAAAAAAGTCAAGGTAGACCCAAAGAAAGAAGCCAAGGTAGACCCAAAGAAAGAAGCCAAGGTAAACCCAAAGAAAGAAGCCAAGGTAGACCCAAAGAAAGAAGCCAAGGTAGACCCGAAGAAAGAAGCCAAGGCAAACCCAAAGAAAGAAGCCAAGGTAGACCCAAAGAAAGAAGCCAAGGTAGACCCAAAGAAAGAAGCCAAGGCAAACCCAAAGAAGAAGCCAAGGCAAACCCCAAAAAAAAAGAAGCCAGGGCAGACTCAAAGCCTTGAACATAGAGTTAAAAGGGATGAACTTTCCCTGGAATTCCTGATGAAATGAGTACTGTGGATTATGGTTTTATCAAATTAGGATTTATGGTTCTATCAAATTAGGATTTAAGGGAGTTCAAATAATCATAGATTATCTTTGTACTGTCACAGCTCACAGCTGGTGTCACTTTAAAGAACATTTGATTGCATTTCTTTTGTCTTGCTGCTAAGTCCCTCAGTAAATGTCTTCCTCCTTTCAGGCTTCTCAAGTGGTTGGTTACAAGGTGTCTGTAAGTGGTCAAACACCCAGATGTTGACATTTCTGGGCAGTGTCACAAGCAGCAGTGGTGAGGTCATGCTTTTCAAATGAAATGACCACTTGCATATTGTGTGGCAACAGCATTTCCATCTGAAAAGCTACGAGGATGAGCTTTGTCCCTGTGTGCTGTGGTTTTCCATACAATAAACGTCTCCACAGCCACAAGGGAAGAGTTCTTCTGCACTCGTCTTGGAGATTCATCAAATGTTTTTCCAATGCATTGACCTGAGTGTTGTATTTTCCCAGTGCTTGTGCCAGAAACATGGATAGAGTTGGCAGCAATAATTTGATTGCACCAAACTGGCCACTCTTAAGTTCTGTAAGTTCTGTAGACATTAAATGGAAAACTACCTTACAACTGCCTTTTTCTCTTGATGTATCTTCAACTGCCAGTCTGCAAGGCTGTGGTTAGTAGGTCATGAGAGGTTCCTCTCCCCCTCTGCTCTGCTCTGCTCTGCTCTGGTGAGGCCACATCTGGAATATTGTGTCCAGCTCTGGGTTCCTCAGGTCAAGAAGGACCTCAGGGAGACTCCATCCCAGAGCCAAGAGCTGCTGCAGGCAGTGGAACATCTCCTGTGAAGCCAGGCTGAGGGAGCTGGGGCTTGGAGCAGAGCAGCCTGAGGGCTGCCCTCATTGCTGGGGAGAAAGATGTGCATGGCTGGAGCCAGGCTCTGCTTAGGGATGGCCAAGGACAGCACAAGGGGCACTGGGGGCAAGCTGGAGCAGAGGAGGTGCCATGGGAACAGAAGGGAAACCTTTGTCCCTGTGAGGGTGCTGGAGGCCTGGAGCAGGCTGCCCAGAGAGGTTGTGGAGTCTCCTTCTCTGGAGACTTTCCAGCCTCACCTGGATGTGTCCCTGGATGATGCTGCTCTGGCAGGGAGGTTGGACTGGATGATCTCTGGAGGTCCCTTCCAAGCCCTGACATTCTGTGACTGTGGCTATGCACCAGAGACTTCTCTCATTTGCTGTGTTTGGTGTCAGGTGGCTAAAGTCCAGAGGGGGCCTGTGGCTGGGGCCATACAGGTCAGAGATGCTCAGTAAAATGCCTGGGTTTCCTCATGTGCCTACAAAGACGTTCTGGCTTCTCCTCTGTGGCCCAACACACCTCCTTCTCAGTGCTCACACCTTTTTCCCCACCATCTGCACTGTCAGTTGATTGTTTCCTGTCTTTTCTGTGGCTACAGCTCCTTAATGATCAATGTGATATCCACAGGGACAGGATTCAAGAAACCTGAAGACTCCCAAACTTCCTACCTTAATTGAGTGTTTATTGCAGCTATTAAATATTCCTGAGAGTTCTCTCTCAGAAAAGCCTTGAGGTGCTCATTAAAATTAATGTGTGTGGTTTGTTTGTTTAGCTGCCAGAAAAGGAGAACTCGCAGAAGTGTTTGAAGTCTCCCTGCTAATGGGCAAAGGTGAGAACCAGGACGCAGCTGTGACTGGTGCAGTGGAGCTGGGAGCAGGCAGAAACTGTTTTTCACTGATGTTACAAATCTAAAGATGCCTCTCTGGGTAGAGCACAAACAGACTGGCATGAAGAGCAGTGCTGGCCCTGAAGCAGGGTTCTTCACCCAGTCTGCAAGACACCAACCAACAAACCAAGCTAAGGCATTGGACTCTGTCTCAGTTCTGCAGAGCTGGCTGCCAGGTGTCTAACAGGTTTTGAAGGAACCTTTGATGAAGCATTTTAGCAAAGAAGAGAACACCCCAAGGTAACCAATTGGTTACCTGTGCTCACAGCACAGATAAATGGCTGTGCAACTCCTGACTCCCATCTACCTCGTTCCACTAAGGACGACCTTTATTGACAAGTCAGAACTCCTCCTGGAGGTGTGAGGTTCAGTGTTATCATCAGCCAAGGTAACTGTTGGATGTATCTCCTTCCTACCAGGCACCACCAAGACTTTGGTTAACCTCACGTCCCCTTCCAGGTCCTGTCTGCCTCTCTTTCAAGTATCACAATGCAAAGCACAACATTTGGTTCTTCAGGAATCGCTGCTCCTGACACTGTGATCTCAAAGCAGACCCAGCCCGGCCACCTGACTCTGCTGGACATCAACAGTCATGTCCAAGCAAGGCCAATGAGACTGGGGAAGAGTCCAGAGCACGAGTTGTATGAGGAGCAGCTGAGGGAACTGGGGCTGTTTAGCCTGGTGGGAAGGAGGCTGAGGGACACCTTCTCAATCTCTGCATCTTCCTGAAAGGAGGTCGGAGTGAGATGGAGATTTGTCTCTTCTTGCAAGTAACAAGTGACAGCAGAAGAGGAAAGGGCCTCAAGCTGCACCAGGGCAGGTTTGTATTGGACATTAGGAGACATAATGTCTCCTTCACTGAATGGTCTGTCAAGGCCTGGGACAGGCTGCCTGGGGCAGTGGTGGGGTCCCCATCCCTGGAAGGATTTAGCAGACATGTAGATGTCAAGGTCTGTTCCAACCCAAAAGAATTTATGATTCTGTAATATGCTACACAATCAAGGGATAATTAAGGTACCATGAGGTTAGCAGAGACTTTGGAGTCCAATGAAGCAGGCACAGGCAGCTGCTGAGCTTGGGTCTGGATCCCTGGGTCACAACTGGTGTGAATGTGCCCTGAATTGCAGTGCAGGCATGGGAGGCACTAGATAGGCCACAAGGAAACAGATTCTGTGGGGAGGAATGAAATAGCTCAGACAAGCTAATTAGCTCCTGTAGAAAATGAGTTAGCACTTAATGCTTGCAGCTTCCTCATAGACAGTTTCCTTCTTTCTGATTCATTCCCAGTTATTTATTTGATCCTGAATTAAGGGACTTTGCACTGGCTACTGCACAGAAGTTCAGCTTGCCAGTGTCAGAAACCAGACTTGTGGGTGCTGAAAGAACATAAATTTATTGAGCTCACAGAGCCTGCACTTTGGCTGAGGAAGTGCAAAAGATGAAAGCAGAGGCATGCAATCTGCAGTGTAAGGGTCTGCCAGGGAACCACAAAAAGGGGAATGTGAGAACTGTGAGAATGCCAGGCTGCTTCAGACTGTGTGTGTGTGTCTGAGATTGCAGTGTGCAGTGAGGAACAACTGAGAAACAACAATTTACACCCCTGTCCTGCTCTGAGCTGCACCAGCACCAGTTCAGGGCTGTGAGTGCCCAGCTCAGGCTCTGCTCACTCAGGCTCTTGCTGAAGCTCAGGGCAGCTTGGCACAGCCAGGGGCTGCTGCTAGCAGGCAGAAGCTGATGGGCAGAGGTCCTGCCAAGGCCTGGGGGGCACAGAGCCTCTGCCTCACACTTGCTGCTCTGCACACCAAGGGCACTGCCACAGCTCTGCCCCACCTTGGGGGGCAAGAAGGCAGAAGGGGCAGCTGTGGGGAAGAGCAGACAGCACAGGTGAGCCTCAAGTGCCCCCCAAGGGATTGCAGCCCATGGAGGGCATCTTCAGCAGCAAGCTGAGGGATCCCCAGGCTCAAGCCTCTTCTTCCCTGGCTCCTGTCCCAGTAGGACTCTGTCCCTTCTGCCTTCCATCTCCATCCCTGTGCTCCTCAATCCAGCTCCACAATCCAGCTCCTGAATCTGGTTCCCATCTGCTACTGAGTCCAGGCTGGGACTTGCCCAGTGCCTGCCCCCAGCAGCAGTGGTGCCAGTGGTGCCATCCTTGCCCTCAGGGCTTGGGTTCCATGGTGCTTTGCGTCTCTGTGTCTCTATCCCATGGCATTGTTCCACCCCAGCTGGCTTAGTTTCTTTCCCAGCCCCTCAGTCTCTCTCCCTTCTTCCCTTTCTCTTCCCTTAGGGAAGGCAGAGGGCTCCATGAGCAAAGATCCCCTAGCACAGGGACTGGAGCAGTGGGATAACATTTCAGTGGTGTAGCTGTGATGGCACCTAGCTAACAGGATACTCATTGGTGACTCCTGCCTTTTGAGATGTCACAGGATAAAAATCACAGTCAAGAGCATTTCCAAGGGCAGGGGAAGTGTCTATTGTTAGCAGGAATCAGTGTTAGGCAAAACTCTTTCACTTTTTGCTGTTCAGCTTTTGTCATGATAGTCTGATATCAGGTGGTGGCAATTTGTTACAGCAGTAAGCAGAGATGATAACAGTGTCTGAAGGAAGTGGACAGAAAAGAAAGGATATTAAACCTCAGCTGACAGTGGTTCCTAATGTACTGGTTTGTCTGGGTTCAAGGGTACCTTTTGAAGGAATAATGTAATTACTACTGGCACTGATACTGCTGACAACAAGGCTGATTCCAGAGTGATAGTGGAAGATAAAGGGAGCTTGGAAGGCATTTGAATAATTGGTTTGAGAACTGCAAAACAGGCAACCAACAATTTAAATGAAGATTATCAGTAGCGAGTTTGGTGATTTCCATTAGTTAGAACACGGGGGAAAAGGAAAAGAGAGAGTGAAAGGTTTGAAAGGTTAATTATTGTTTAAAAAAAAAAGGAGAAAAAAAAAGGAAAGAAAAAAAGGAAAATAATAAATGGCCTACAAGAAAAATAGGATGAACAGAAAATGACTGCATTATTAACACAGCAAAATGACCTTACAGCCAGAAGGTTTAGCTCTCCTATAAGCTAAGAATATCTCTGTTTTTTTAGGATTCTCAGAAGAAAATGAGCTTTGATGTTTCAGGATGAATGTATGGAATGGTTTGCCTGGAGATGGGAGCTCAAGCAGCATGAGAAACATTTAGCAGAGTAAATAAAATGCAGAAAGTTTGGGGAATTTGCAGTGTCTAGGCTTGAATGATACAGGGGTAGAGAATAGCAATGAGGTTTGAGGGCCTGAAATCATCTGCTGGTCATAAATTGGTGGCTTGAGTCCCATGAATGAATGTCCCATCAGGACACAGAGGAAATGTAGCAGGTAGGAACATGAGCCAGCAGTGTGCCCAGGTGGCCAGGAGAGCCAATGGCATCCTGGCCTGGATCAGGAATAGTGTGGCCAGCAGGACAAGGGAGGTTATTCTGCCCTGTACTCAGCACTGGTCAGGCCACACCTTGAGTCCTGTGTCCAGTTCTGGGCTCCTCAATTCAAGAGAGATATTGAGGTACTGGAAGGTGTCCAGAGAAGGGCAGCAAGGCTGGGGAGGGGTCTGGAGCACAGCCCTGTGAGGAGAGACTGAGGGAGCTGGGGGTGTGTAACAGTGTGAGAGCTGAAATCCCCCTCTGTGTTGGTTTGGGGCCAGGCAGATCCTCCCTTGCCCTGAGAGGGACAAAAGAATGACCCTCACACAAATGGATTGGAGAGTGAGGGAAAGTGTCAATGGAAAAGCAATTGGTGAAACTACAAAAAGTACAAGCAGAGTGGCAAAGATATCCCAAAGCATACAGAGTCCCTTACACAACACCCAAAGGCCTCCCAACACTTCCCTTCTCCCCACCTGAGGGTCTACCCAAAACCCCAGGGCTCTTTCTTCCCCCCCGCACTGCTAGGCTGGTCTCAGGCTGGCCAGGTCTGAGACTGCCTCCTCCTTCTCCTCCTGGCATTGGGCCTGGACAGGCCTAAGAGACCTTGAGATACTCCCCCAGCATCACCTGACAGAGAGCATCTCCCACGGGAGCAGAGAGGGGAGAAAGAGGAAGAGAAGGACTCTGCAGATGGATTGATGGGGAGCAGGATGTCTGGGGAGAAATAGGCTGATTCCTGTGTCCACCTACTGGGTTGGACACTTGGGACACCAGAGGTGGCACTTCAGTGGCAGTAACAGGAGGCACCTAGCCTCAACTGCCACACCCTCCCACACCCACAATACCCAGGCTGGCTCAGCCTGGCAGCAAATGCAAGCTGTATTTACAAGCAGAACTACAATCTCTGATGCAGTGCAATGAATCTGTACAAACAGACACTGGTCACAACATTCACAAATAGGTACAGCCAACAGAAAACCACAACCAAGCTCCCTTTGGGTCCCGCTCACCTCGAGGGGCTGTGCTTCTTCCCCAAGGGGCCTCCCCCCCCAGCCAGAAGGAATCCCCCCAGACCCCCCCTGGCAGAAGGCAGAGAGTCAAGAAGCAGAGAGGTTTTAGGCTTATCTTGTCAAGGTCAGTGTGTTATCTTCAGCCAGAAAAGAAGCAGCAGCCAGACAGAAGCCCAGCAAGCTGAGACTGCCCAATTCCCCAACCTTGCTCTGAGTAGAGATTCTTAAACATTCCTCTCTCTCCAATGGAAATGTTTAGCACAATCATTATTTTGCTTTCTTATGCCCAAGAGTGATTTATTTACATTCTTTCACTTTCTCTGCTCAAACTTTGTGAAGAAAAATTAAAAAGACAGTCTCAAAACCATCACAGGGTGTTTAGCCTGGAGAAGAGGAGGCTCAGGGGTGACCTCATTGCTGTCTACAACTACCTGAAGGGAGGTTGTAGCCAGGTGGGGGTTCGGCTCTTCTCCCAGGCAAGCAGCAGCAGAAGGAGGGGACACAGTCTGAAGCTGTGCCAGGGGAGGTCTAGGCTGGATGTTAGGAGGAAGTTCTTCACAGAGAGGGTGATTGCCCATGGGAATGTGCTGCCCAGGGAGGTGGTGGAGTCACCATCCCTGGAGATGTTCAAGAGAAGCCTGGATAAGGCACTTAGTGCCATGGTCTGGTTGATTGCTTAGGGCTGGGTGATAGGTTGGACTGGAGGATCTTGGAGGTCTCTTCCAACCTGGCTGATTCTATGGCTATATTACCAAGAATGCTCAGAAGACACTTCAGCTATGATTGGTGTGATTGGTGCTCACAGCCAACTGCACATGCCTTCAGGAGACAGCAAACTCTGCTTTCATCTGCAGTGCTTCTGCTGGAACTGCCAGAGTAGGGATGGTGGCAGGTGGGGACCATTACTGACAGGGCTGCCAGGAACTCAACAGACACAGACTGTATCCTCTCCCCAGGGTAGCCTCTCCCAGTTGATGCTGTGACTGACAGATCTGAGGCACTTGGGCTTCACTTAAGGATATTTTGTGGTCAAGACATCAGCTTCAGTACACCACTTAAGTCAGTCTCCAGCAGGGAATGTAACCTAACCCAGCACCTGGTATACTCTGTCCAGTTTGGGGCTCCCCAGTTCAAGAGAGACAGGGACCTGCTGGAGAGAGTCCAGCAGAGGCTGCAGGAATGATGAAGGGACTGGAACAGCTCTGCTATGAAGAGAGACTTAGAACCCTGGGGCTGTTTAGTCTGGAGAGGAGAAGGCTGAGAGGGGATCTGAGCAATGTCTGTAAATGTCAGGGGTGGGGGTCAGGATGAAGGTGCCAGGATCTTTTGGGTAGTACCCAGTGATAGGACAAGGAACAACAGGGACAAGCTGGAACCCAGAAGGTGCCACCTCAACATGAGGAGACACTTCTGTGTGGTAAGGGTGCCAGAGCCCTGGAGCAGGATGCCCGGAGAGGTTGTGGAGTCTCCTTCTCTGGAGACTTTCCAAACCCACCTGGATGTGTTCCTGTATGACCTGCCCTAGGTGACTCTGCTCTGGCAAGGAGGTTGGACTGGATAATCTCTGGAGGTCCCTTTCAACCCCTAACTTTCTGTGATTCTGTGATCTTCCTGGGAAAAACAGACAGGTTCCTTCCTTTGGCCTGAACAGATTTGTGGAACTCTAGAGTCTCTGTTAGCTCTCTGACTATACTTCCTTTTATTTTTTTTTTTTTAATCCCTTTAATTCTAGCTGGCATCTAACTGTAAAGGGGTGTAAAGCAGTTACAAAGCAATGATAAAAATGCTTGCTCCGCTGTATGGTGTTTGAGACCCCTGCCAGCCCAGGCTCTGAGCTGTAGGAAAGGGCCTGATTTTATTGGTGAACTGGAGAGCAAGTAGCGATGTCCAGTATGCTGAAGTTCTTTGGGCAACATGACTTTGACTTCTGTAGTCATTGTACACTTGGTCTTGATAAACAGCACCTAAAAGAACAGGGATGAGAAAGGAGAATTGTCATTAAAAACTGAGCTGGTGGATTTTTGTCTTCTGGGTCCAGATTTCATCCTTCTCCTCCTTATCTTCCTTCCCCTGTGGCCAAAAGTATTGATCTGTGGGCAGGAACAACAACAATGTGCCTGTGACCATTCTGGTCTCATCTGAGAGAGAGGTGAACAGGAAAGAACAATCCTTTATGACATTTTCTGAGCCCAGAAAACACCCTGATACTTAAAACCAAAACCCCACCCCAGCACTATGCTGAAAGCCAGAAATAGCTGTCATTGGGAATGCAAGGTATACTGCTGCTGCTGGAAAGCTCTTCAACGTGGGACTCTCAGAGAAACTCCTTAACTCTTACGTCAACTGTCCAGTACCACCCAGGGTGGTTTCATTTTTGAAACATCTATGTAATGGAGCTCCCTGTCAGAGCAGGGAGGGGAAGAAGAGACAGCAAGGTACCAGACAGTGGGTTGCAAGCATGATTCTGCACTCTTGCTTCTATCTAGTTGTGGAGTGCTCCATGGGAGTGTTCTTCAAAGTCAGGTCAGTGGAGGCAGAGCTGACAGTGTTGTGTTCAGGCTTGCTGTGGGGCTGTGGAATGGTTGCACACACAAGTGGCCTCCTGGGCTTTTCTCTCATTAACTCTGCAGCAAGCATGCCCTTCCAAGGCGAGCTGCAGGCGGCGCCGTGCCCTCTGTGCTGTTGTTTTGATCGGGATTACACTACCGAGGTACTGAGGAACTCTAACAATAGAGTTAGCTTCATTTTCCCAAAAGCCCTGCCCCAAAATTGGGTACATGTCATTGCCAGGTTCTATTCGGCCACGAAGCATGCTTATGGGCAACTTTAGTACAATTTAGAGTATTCAGGAAATGGAAAAGGCTAAGCCACAAAACAGCTTCACCCCACTAGTAAAATCAGAGGCCAGCCAGGACCCTCGGGAAAGCTGACGAGTCAGATTTTACTCATGAGGATGGAGCAGGAATTTGGAGATGGTCCCTAGAGTCTCTCCTCAGTGGCAGGCTCCAGAACTGCAGGTTTATAATCCAATGTGTGGATCATGGGGCACAAATCCAAAGGAAAAGAACCTGACAAAGTTCAAGTGTCCTTTGACACGGCTCCCACGAGGCAAACTTGTGGAGTGGCACTGTCTGAGCAGTGCAAGGAAACCACACTGCTGGCACCTTCCAGCCAGCAACTGCAGGTTACAGCAGGCAGGGTTGCTCCCGCACAGGGCAGGAGGCAGGACCCCAGGGCAGGCAGGTCTGGGGAGAAGCCACGTCTTGGGAGAAGCCAGGTCCGGGTGGTGATGTCTCCGATTTCACCACCAACGTAGCACAAGTCCCAGGAAACCGAGTCCAGAGCGAGAGCAGAGTCCAAAAACTGAGCACCAAAATTATCCCCAGAACGATCCCTCGACTGCTTTCTGGCCACTCTGTTTAAGATCTCCCCAGACAACGTGTCCAGTGCCAATACATACCGGCTGCAAAGAGCCCAGCCACTCACAATTCCCGACCCCAGCCACTCACAATTCCCGACCCCAGCCACTCACAATTCCCGACCCCAGCACGGGCTTCAGCTCCCGGCGGGAAGCATGGTGCCTATTTTACCTGTTCCCCCTCATGCCCCCAGGGGGAGGGGAAGGCAATTTCACACTTTCGTCTTCCCCATTCAAACCTCTGCAGATGAAGGGGGGGGAAGGGATGTTTGGAGCACTTTGTCACTGCTGTGCAGGGAGCAGCTCAGCTGTCACTGGTTACAGAGTGAGCAGAGCAGAGCAGAGCCTGCACTTCAGCCGCACAGAAGGGAAACTTGCTCATAGCAGAGGCCCCTTCCATCTATCCAAATGCCACAGGGGTGCCGTTAGTATCCCTGGAGTCAGGAAAGGTTCAGCTTCTCAGCCACTTCTGCTCTGACCTTACAAAACACAGGCTTGGAGTCAGTCTCACAGCTCAAGTGCTCAACGTGATCCAAATAGCTTCGTACAAGTAGCAGCAGTCCCAAAACCTGCATGATGAAGTACATCACCTCCTGGTTCATTTGTGTCCAAAGCCATCTATGTTCCTCAGAAATCTCAACCTGAATCAGTTTTTTTTCTCTTCCTCAGTGAGGACCAACTGAGGAAGCTTTTTCAGGAGAGCCAGCCCAGCTAGATTAGAGACAGCTGCATGTCTCCTTTCAGTGTCAAGCCAGGGTACAACACCAGAAAGGTGTTTGGGGTGTGTTTGAAGTCAGATTCCAAAGAGCAATCAGGCCAACACTTCACCCTGCTACACAGCTTGTTAGAAAAGAATCATTGAATCACAGAATCATTGAATCACTGAATCATTGAATCATAAAATCATTGAATCACAGAATCACAGAATCATAGAATCGTTGAAGCATAGAATCACAGAATAATAGAATCACAGAATCACAGAATCATAGAATCATTGAATCATAGAATCACAGAATAACAGAATCACAGAATCATAGAATCAAAGAATCATAGAAACATAGAATCAATAAATCACAGAATCATAGAATCATAGAATTAAAGAACCATTCAATCATAGAATGGTTCAGGTCAGAAGGGACCTCCTAAGCTCATCCAGTCCAACCTCCCTGCAGTCAGCAGGGACATCACCAACTAGATCAGGTTGCCCAGGGCCTCCTTGGGCCTCACTTTGAATATCTCCAGGGAACGGTCCTCAACCGCCTCCCTGGGCAACCTGTTCCAGTGCTCTACCACCCTTATAGGAAAGAACAGATTTGATTTAAGAAGATATTTAAGTGTGTTCCTAACTTCAGGTGTGCTGATGTTGTTAATTTGGACAGAAGCCCAAGTGCTCTGCTTATCAGGCTGGTTCCCATCAGAGCTGTTACACTTGGCTGGGTTTAATTTTCCAAGAAAGCATAAAGCTATCTGGATGCAGATCTCTGCTCCTCAGTTGTGGGCTGTTTCTTTTTCTTCAGTTAGGCTGAAGCTTGGGCTGGTGTTCATCTTTGTGTGCGAACCATCTCACATCTTTAATAATCATCCACCCAAAATATCAGAAACCAACTAGGAGAGCTTCATTACTGCCTACCCGAGGAGGAGCTCCAGCACTCAAAGAGTCTGATGAAGGTGCTGGAGACTGCGGCTGCTGCTGTAGCAGGAGGTAGGAGCTGCAGTCCAATAACCTTGAGGAATTAGCGAGGAAGGAAAGATAAAGCCACTGGTAAGGAAAACTTCATTAGGTAACACTTTTGTTTCTGATGCATCAATGGACACAATTAAATTTTTGGCAAGAGCAATGGCATTGAGCATTTTGTCCAGAAGGCTGTTATAGCTGGGATTGAGAGGCTGGACAGCTAAACAGCCATTGTCATCAAAACAGAAGGGAGCAAAGCTGCCTGCTTAGCAGAGTGAAAGGCAAAGTGCTGACCTCCCAGTGTGGAGATGGTGTTGCTGAACCTGCCCCGTGGTGGGTGGAAGAATCTGCTTCCACAGCTGGGGTACAACCTGGCCTGGAGAGACAGAGTGCAGACATGCTGTGTAATTGTGCCTCTGTCTGGGAAACATTGCCTCCAGTTCTCCTGCACTGCACAAAAGAACAACTGGGAAGAGAGGGAAGGGAGCAGATTATTTCTGCATGCAATTAAAGCAGATCATTGTAATAAAATATAGATTCTTCATTTCTTATCTGACTTCAGCAGCAGAGACCTTAGATGACACATGAATTATGCAGATTTACTTTTGTAGACTACTCTGGTTTGGGTTTGTTTTCTTTTTTTTCCTCCCTTTTCATATACCACAGTTGCATCTTCTGAAGAAAGCTCATTAAAGTGATGTGTACTTTGAAGAGGGGATGCAGTTGGAACTGTGTCACTCCCTCTTTGAACAGCCTGCAGAACACTGTTTGTTGCCCACCAAAAGAGATGAATCTCTACAGTGATGGTTTGGTGCCACTGCTCCTAGTCCAGCTGGGTCTAAAGTGAGGGAATTGTGGGGCACAGTCACACTTCTTGTTAGCTGTTGAACGTTTCAAAAGGACACTTGGCTGTTCAGGGTGCCTGGAGAAGAGAAGACTCCTGGGGGACCTCAGAACTGCCTGCCAGGACCTGAAGGGATCCTGCAGGAAGGCTGCACAGGGACTTTTGCTGAGGGGGTCTAGAGACAGGCCAAGGGGCAATGGTTTGAAGCTGAGGCAGAGCAGGGTTAGAGTGGAGCTGAGGAAGAAGTTGTTGAGCAGGAGGGTGGTGAGACTCTGGCACAAGCTGCACAGGAAGGCTGCCTGCTGCCTGCTGTCTGGGGTTGTTGAAGGCCAGGCTGGATGAGGCCTTGAGCAGCTGAGTCTAGTTGAGAGGTGTCCCTGCCTGTGGCAGGAAGGTTGGAGCAGATGATCTCTGAGGTCCCTTCCAACCTGAGCCATTCTAGGATTCTAGGATTTTGCAAGAACAAAGTGTTCTTTGTCTCAGGTTCATGTAGAGTCATCAGTTATTTTCAGACCAAGGTAAAGAAAAATTAATCTGCTGAGGATTATCTGCATAAAAGATAAACTAAAGGCTTTTCTTTTTCATAAAGAGAAGTTACAAAGCAAGACAAACACAATGTTCAGCTCAGATCTTAGTTTAGAAGCTTCACGGCTTCTCATGATCTTGAGGAGTGCATCCAACCCCTCTGCAGAGCTTTGGTGGGGAGCTTAGCTTAATAAAACAAATCACCAGGATATTGCACAGTGGTGGGTGGCTCCCAGCCTGACAAACCTGTATTGGTTGTCCTTTGGCTGAGGCTTACACAGAACATCTTGCTTTCCTCTCACTGCAACAAAAGGAAGGTATCAAAGCATTCTGCTGGGGATATTTCCTGGCTGCCAGAATAATTAAGCAGAGTGGAAATCTTTGTAGCACAACTTTAAACTTTACTGATTGTATTTATCAAGGAAGATCAGCGAAGGAGTTTCTGTTGGTTTATTTGGGGGCTTCTACTTACTGAATCAAGTGAGGTGGAAATCAGACATGATCTGGTTTGGGTGTTCTGCCTCATTGCACATCCAGGGGTGTAAGTTCTCATGTCTCTCTAGTACCCTTCCCAGGTAGTCAGAGAATCACAGAATACATCCAGTTGGAAGAGGCCTCCAGCATTATCCAGTCCAATCCTCAAACCATCACTGAACAGTCAACACGAAACCATGTCCCTAAGCACCAGCTCCACACACTGCTGGAACCCCTCCAGGGATGGTGACTCCAGCACTGTCCTGGCCAGACCATTCCAATGGCTGAGAGCCCTCTCTGGCAAGAAAGATTTCCTAGCAGCCAGCCTGAACCTGCCCTGCTGCAGCTTGCAACCATTTCCTCTGCTCCTGTCCCTTGCCCCCAAGGAGCAGAGGCTGTCCCCTCCTCACTCCAACCTCCCTGCAGGGAGCTGGAGAGAGCAATGAGGTCTCCCTCAGCCTCCTCTTCTCCAGCCTCAACACCCCCAGCTCCCTCAGCCCCTCCTCCAGCCCAGGGGCTCCAGGCCCTTCTCCAGCCTCGTTGCCCTTCTCTGGACAGGCTCCAGCTCCTCAATGTCCTTCCTGCAGGGAGGGCCCAGAGCTGAACACAGCACTGGAGCTGTGGCCTCCCCAGTGCTGAGCACAGGGGGATGCTCACCTCCTGGCCCTGCTGCCCACCCTGCTTCTGATGCCAGCCAGGAGGCCTTTGGCTTTCTTGGCCCCCTGGGCACTGCTGCCTCATGTTCAGTGACTGCCAACCAACCCCCCCAGCTCCCTCTCCAAGCTGCAGCTTTCCAACCACACATCCCCAGCTCTGGAGCTCCCCATGGGGTTGTTGTGAGCCAGGTGCAGGACCTGGCCCTTGGCCTTGTTGAGCTTCATGCAATCAGCCTTGGACCCTGGGTGTCACCTGTGCAGGTCCTGCTGCAAACCTCCCTATCCTCTAGCAGATGGACACAGCCACCCAGCCTGGTGCCATCTGCACAATTACTTCAGGTTCCCAGATCACTGATGAAGACAATAAAGAGGACAGGCCCCAGTGCTGAGCCCTGGGGGACAGCACTTTTTATTTTCACTGATCTTGCTACAGGGATGTAACTCCAAAAATACAGAAACAACACAGAAAGGATAAGGGAGACACAACTGCCGCAGGAAACAGACTGAAGATTGACCTGCAAGAAGTGTTTCTCACTGAAAAAATTGGGCAACCCTGTCACAACCTTGCTGCTTGTGAGACCAAAAGAAATCATCCTGCATGAGCAGGGTTGTGGGATGGGCCATACTTTATGGAAGAGCCCTCGAACAGCACTCCAGGCATTTCTTAGCCCTGCAGACAGACTTCATCTGCAGTTTGGACAGGTTGAGGTGAGCAGGCTGCACAGTGCTGCCCTAATTCTCTTTTTCTAAGCTAATGGACAACCACTCACTAATTGTAACCCCCAGTCATTTGCTATCTGGTAAGGAACTCATCCCAACAAACCACCAGGCTTAAAAAGTTCCCTTCTTGTTAAGTCTTTCCTGAAAGGATGTTATCCATCCATCCCTCCATCCCTCCATCCATCCATCCATCCATCCATCCATCCATCCATCCATCCATCCATCCCTCCATCCATCCATCCATCCATCCATCCCATAATGTCATCAGACAAATGTTTGTGTATATATATATATATGTACACAGGTCTATTTCATGTCTTCTGAAAGATTATTAAGATTTTTTTTTAAGCCCATCAGCACCTCAGCACCAACCAACCTAACTGAATGAGTCAACAACATAGGGAACAGGAGAAGTGTTGGCCAGAGGGCTATAGAGATAGACACAGAGAATTGCTTGAATCCTAAATCTTGTATGGAACAGAATTCAGTGCATCCCAGCATGACTGGGGTTGGGAGGGACCTCTGGTCATCTCCTAGCCCAAACCCTCTGCCCAGCTTGTCCAGGGGAGTTTGGACTCTCTACAGAGCAGGAAACTCCACCACCTCAAGCTGTGCGGTGCAGCAGACAGGCTGGAGGGAAGGGATGTCATCCAGAGGGACCTGAACAGGCTGGTGAGGTTGGCTTGTGCTCCTCATGAGGTTCAACAAGACCAAGTGCAGGGTCCTGCAGCTGGGTCAGGGCAACCCCAAGCACAAATCCAGGCTAGGCAGGGACTGGCTGGAGAGCATCCCTGAGGACAGGGACTTGGGGCTGCTGGGGGATGAGAAGCTCAGCAAGAGCCAGCAGTGAGCACTTGCAGCCCAGAAAACCAACCAGATCCTGGGCTGCATCAAGAGAAGTNAAGCTGGGGAGGGACTTTTTAGGATCTCAGGTAGTGACAGGACTGGGGGGATGGAACAAAGCTGGAAGTGGGGAGATTCAGACTGGACATGAGGAAGAAGTTCTTCCCCATGAGAGTGGTGAGAGCCTGGAATGGGTTGTGCAGGGAGGTGGTTGAGGTCCCATCCCTGAAGGTGTTTAAGGCCAGTCTGGATGAGGCTCTGGCCAGCCTGATCTGGTGTGCGGTGTCCCTGGGCATGGCAGGGGGGTTGGAACTGGCTGATCCTTGTGGTCCCTTCCAACCCTGACTGATTCTAGGATTCTATGATTCTCTGGGCAGCCTGTTCCAGGCCTCCAGCACCCTCACACCAAAGAGGATTCTCCTCCTGGTCAGGTGGAACCTCATCTAAAAAACTAAAGTTCAGCTACAGAAAGGTTTTCTCTCAGTGTCAGTATGAGTAACTGTGTTGTTTTTAGTGTTGTTCCCAAAGGTTACTGGGGATAGAGACATTTTTTCTTTCAGTTTTCTTCTTCTCAGCTTGCTGCCCACAATCAACAGAGGCTCTTCAGTTTAGGAAGAAAGGAACTGCTCATTGTTGTCACGAACTGGGATTTTGTCTTCACGAATTTAAACCCAGCAGTGCTGCTGAAGAAACTCTTCATAAATTAAAGACATTAATTTCACTTTACACCATTATTAAACCCCTTAAATATTATTAGCTAGATAGCCTAAGAGCAGAAGGGTTCTGAGTGGTTGTGTGAGCTGTGGAGGGCCTGCAGAAAGTCCCAGTGGATGGAGGCAGCTTAGTCATCCCTTCCACTTGCTCCTCATCCCTTTCTCTGTGTAGAGCTCTGCATTTTTCTTGAAATTAATTGTTTTAATTATGGCAAATGGCTGGAGAGGCTTCTGTGTTGAGAAAGAATTAAAACCCTGGGATGGTTTAGTGTGGAGAGGGGACATAAAGAGGGCACAGGCTGGGGATATGCAAATAATGAATTGCAGAGAGAGGAGGTAGTGCTGGCACTTTCCCTTCTCCTTTCTTACGGTACAAGAACCAGGGGACTTGTAATGGAACCGAAAGGCAGCACAATTAAAACCATTACAGAAAATAAGTATTTACACAAATGCATAATTAACCTGTGGAATTAACTCCCAGGAGAGCTGAGTGAAGCCAGGAGCTTAGTGGGGTTCAGAAAGGGATTAGACATTTATCTGGATAATGGCAGCGGCTGCGGTGGGATTGGCTGGCAGCAGAGGGAGAAAGGGAGCGCGGGAGGCTGCTCCTGCCCGGGCTGGGGACAGGGGATGAAGGGGACAGCCCTCACCAGGAAGCAGAGCTGACACAAGGAGGAAGGAAATGAGGGAGGCAGGGAGGCACCATCCAGCCATAGTTCATTTCCATTCGGTAAATGCTGCTGGAGCCTTTCCTTCGGCAGCAGATCACAGCGCGACGGAGCCCTGTGCAAGCCACAGCCAGCCCTCTGCTCCTGGTGCCCAGCCCCTGCCACACAACACAGCTTTGAGCAGCAGGGGAAGGGTCATTCACAGCAGACTTGGTTTTTGCTGCTGTGTCTTGTGGCTGGCACAGCATTCCCTAGGAATGCATGAGAAATGATATCACTCATCTCTAGGAACCAGATTAATTTTCCAGATTGTGGTGGTGTGCCAGGGACTGTTTGGTGGCAGCATTACTGGTGCTGAATGATGGGGCACACTGGTTTGCCCATCCAGTGCTGTTGAGGGACAGAGCTGGGCAGGACACCAGGTGAGTGACAGAGGCTCTCCAGGAACCCTTCTGCCTTCCCAAAGCAGGAAAGGAAAGGAACAGGGGAGAAAGGCAGATGTGGTGGGAAAGAAACTAGCCCAGCTAGGATGGAAAGAAGAACAATGCCATGGGACAGAGACACAAACCAACAGGGAACCCAAGCCCTGATGGCAAGGATGGCACCACTGGCACTGGGCAAGTCCCAGACTGGACTTGGTAGCAGATGGGAAACAGTTTCTGGAGCTGGATTGAGGAACACAGGGGGTAGGGATGGAAGGCAGAAGTCCTGCTGGGACAGCAGCCAGGGAAGAAGAGGCTTGAGTCTGGGCATCCCTCAGCTTGCTGCTGAAGGTGCCCTCCATGGGCTGCAATCCCTTGGTGATCCCTGTCCTGTCCTCTCCTCCCCACAGGTGCCCCTTCTGCCTTCCTGCCCCCCAAGGTGGGGCACAGCCCTTGGTGGGCAGAGGAGCAAGTGTGAGGCAGAGGCTTTGTACCCCTCAGGCCTTGGCAGGACCTCTGCCCATCAGCTTCTGCCTACTAGCAGCAGCCCCTGGCTGTGCCAAGCTGCCCTGAGCTTCAGCAAGAGCCTGAGTGAGCAGAGCCTGAGCTGGGCACTCACAGCCCTGAGCTGTGACCCTGAGCTCACACCACAACCCTGGTGCTGGTCCAGCTCAGAGCAGGACAAGACTTTGAGTGCTTTGGGTTTTTCAGAGGCACTAATATTCTAAATCCTGTAATAATATAATTTCTACAGACATGAGTTGTCCACAGTTCATTGAGTTCCTAAAATAATCCATGTTATCTTTTCTTGTCAGGGATCTGTGCCAATGTTCTGGAGACCAAGGCAATTTGATGACCTAGATGACAATATTATCAAGCTTATTTTCCCCTTTGCTAGCAGCAGTGCCATCCACAGTAGGCTCTCAGGAGCTCATTGCTAACACAGATGTTGCAGAAACATAGCAGACATAGGGTAGGTTGGAGGTGGATTTCCATTTCTCTTTCATTCATTAACCTTTTCAGGATCTCTGCCAAAGGAACTTAAGGTATTTTGACCCCTCCATTGATGGCCTTCATTAACCCTCTTGTGCTAGAAGATGCTTCTGGCTGAGCATCATTATTCTGAACCAAAGCAGGAATTCCACTCCAGCATTGTTAGACATCACAAAAGGCTTCCTCTTTTTTGTGCTCAATTGATTTTGCAGCAATCTTAAATGTTTTCCCAGGCCATTTATTTCTGACCTATTTCATTCTAGATGATATTTGAAAGCTCTGAAATGTGACAGAGATGATCTAAGGTAGGTCAGTAGCCTCCTCACAGCTGGATGTCTTCAACTGCCATTTGTGTTGCTCCCGCAGTAACACAAAGCTTGACTGCATTTGTAAAGGAAGTATTTCAACTCTGAGTGACAAATGACTTCTGTCTTGGAAATTAAAACAAGAATCTGACTCACAACCCTAGATTTTTGAGGCTGTGTGGATTCAGCCATGGCTTGTATTTATGGTTCAAGACATTCAGGTAGTTAGAAATAAGATTCACTGGGAACCTGGACCTGAATCCTTCCCTGAGCTTGAAATGTCCTGATTATAAAGGTAAAGCAAACATGCTCAGTGACAGCTCCTCCCAGAGGCCTTGGCCTTTGCCCATGTACTCTGTAACATTCAAACTGCAACCCTGAGGACCTTTCTACCACAGACCTGGGATACTGGAACAGGTTGCCCAGGGAGGTGGTTGGGGCCCCATCGCTGGAGATATTCAAGATGAGGCTGGACAGGGCTCTGAGCAACCTGATCTAGTTGAGGACGTCCCTGCTGACTGCAGGGGGAGTTGGACTGGATGAGCTTTGGAGGTCCCCTCCAACCCAGCCCATTCTGTGATTCTGTGACCTCACTCCTGACCTTGCTGACCCCAGGCTGCTCACCTGCTCTCCAGCACACCGATGGTCATCCACTTGGTAGTCCGTGTTGCAGAAGCTCAGGTCTGCATCTGGATGAGGTGCCTTGAAACTCCAAGGTGTTCAGAGAGCTGCCAAAACCTGGCTGGTAAGACCTCATTACAAGTTCTATTTATACCCAGGCTGACACTGTCTGAGGGAGCATCCACAGCTGAGTGCTCCTTTGGAGCATTGTCTTCTTTCAACTCATCCTCACTGTGCTCTTTGTTTGAGAGCTCCTTTTGTAATTTACTTGGAGATGAATTATGAAAGAATCCTGATCTAAATGAGTCACTGTCCCACTCGAGGGAATGTGGCAAATATTAAATATTCTTATGTAGCTGGCAGATCTGAAGGCAGAATTCATCCTTTCCCTTCAATGCTGTTTCTTGCTTTGTGTTCCAGTGACTCATCTGGTGAAGCATTGGGGTGCCAACTTTATTCCTTCTTCCCACAGCTAACAGGTGTGTCTTGGATTTGCCTCAGCTGTTACCAGTCACTCCCAAGTCCAACTGGAAATCCTCCCTTCCACATTTGGGCAGTGCCCTGCACATTGCTATTCCGCACCAAGTCCCACCAGAGCCCGTCCAGCATGGCAGCTGAGTCTGGCTGGTCAGTGCTGGCAGCTGCTTCATCAGGTCCACATCATGGGCTGTGCAGGGTGGGTTTATGATGCAAAGAGCCCAGGGCACCTGGATCACACCACGTAAACGTTTCTGCCCTGAGATGTTCTGTACTTGGGGGATGTGATTACAATCAGGTAGGAGTCCTGCATCGTTTCCTCTTCTAAGAAGATCAACACTTGAAAGCAGCAGCATCAACAACTACCCTCAGGCAAGAGTTTGTTTTCTGCAGTGCAGTGAAAGCTTATTTTCATAAGGTTATCTAGTCCAAGCTCTCATCTTTCTAAACCTAACTGCTGTGCCAGATTGAGATGAATGAGCAGATTACTCAAGATACAACACACGTACAAGTTCTCATCAGTCTTTGCTTTGGCAGGCAGTGCCTGCACACATCAGAAATCACACAGAGCAAAACTGGCCCCATTTGGTAGGAAATTCATTTGGTTGGATCTGATTGCAGTGCAATTTTTTATCTGCAAGATGCTCCAGCGTAATTAAAAAATATTTGTGACATATTAAAATCTCGTGGAAACCATCTGACTCCTTCAGTTGTGAGCTGAGTAACCAGGAACCCAGCATCATCATCCCCATCTTAATCACATTCTTCAGGGGCAGGGGTTGTCATAGTACTGAGCAAAGAAGGGCTCCAAATAAGAGCTGAGTCCACTTCCCACTCTGATCAGTTTGGGTTTATGATAAATTTGTTACAAAACACAAGGAAAAAGGTTTCTTTCAACATTACCATTATTGCATTTTATATTTTGAAGCTGTAAGAAAGGGGGGGAGTGTGCAAACCACTTTTTCCCATCTTGGCAAACTGGTACTGTGGGAACAAACTGAATTCTGGTTCTGTTGGTGCTCCTTGTTGCAGCAATTGCCCTCTGTTTAATAGAACAAGTAGCACCTCCACTGCTTAACAACTCCCAGCAGAGGCTCCAAAACTGCTGAGGGGCCTGGAGCAGCTCTG